>UYYA01004139.1:0-72791 GCA_900624975.1 Angiostrongylus costaricensis | reverse complement strand
GTAAAGCGTGCGGGCACGAATATGTTGGCGAAACGGGTAGACCGCTCTGCGTCCGCATAAAAGAACACCTAGTCGGTAAATCTAAACTAAAACACAATACTCCACTAGGCGCGCATAGGATGCAAGAACACAACGGAGAAGATTTTGAGGTAGGACTCACTATCCTCACGCAGGAATCGAAAACATCAGCGCGAAAAACTCTTGAAGCGTTTTGGATCAATGCCAAAAATTCAAAAATGAACCGCAAGGAGGAGTGTCTTGTCATCACGCGTGACCTAGCGCCATACCTCAGGCTGATCCAATGATCTGACATGGACCCAGTTATCGACCATGTATTACTCTGTGCGGCGGCTATCCACCAACTAACTTAAATACTTACAACAAATAAACGATAGGTGTTTGAATGAAGCTGTTTCTTATGCGAATACAAATCGATTTATCAAGTTTTATCTGCTAGGGTTATGAAAGTGTTTGGCTGAGTAGATCGCATCTCAATTTGACCTTTCCAGGCTCTGAAGAAGGCGAAACCGCCGAAACGTCAGCAATTGTGTTCTAATAAATTCTATATTAACAACCTCGTGTCTGCTTATTGATGAAAAACATTGAATTATCCAATCATACTGTTGTAGGAATGAGTTAACGTATGTTTAGCTTAAAAAATAACTTGCAGTCGCCTCTTTATCTACCAAGTCCGTGTTTTTGTCGTTTCAGACACAAGTCTGTAAGTCCAATTTACTGGCCTGGAAGTTATGGAAAGCTTAGTTAGTCTGGGGTACGGGGTCTAACCAACGACAACGTGGGTATTAGACAGCACCATTAAACAATGCGTTAGTGGTGACCCCCGAGAAAAACCATACCGCAACAAAATTGAATTTCACCACGAAATACTGGAACGAAAATAGGTCACTGTAATTTGAGAGATGCATCTGGAGACTGGATTCTTCTTGTGACATCGTCAGTTGATCGAATCTAGTCGTTGTAAGAATAAGGCAACAAACTTTCTTATGACATAACCATGAGAACAATAGATGCTTGCCTTGCTGACCTGGAAAAGTTAATGAAGAGGATGAAAAGTCGTGAAATAATTATCTTGTGATATCATCTTAAAAAACCATACTCGGTTACTATTTAATACGAAACAGAAAACAGAACCGCGAGATGTTCAAGCTTAAGTCTCAACGCTAAACGTATACATAGACCTAACGACATCTATGGATTACGGTTGCAAGCAGAAGATCAAATTTACCTCCTATGGATGGAGCTTTGCAGTGATACTTAACCTTAAAGCTTAACCAGAAGAAATAAGAAGCGATACTGTAGAGCAATCAAAAGCACCGCTTGGCAGCAACGCTGAGCCGATTGGCTTAAACATTTATTCGCCTTTCCAATAAAAAAGTTCTATTGATGCGAATCGCAGCATTTCTCAGCTGCAGCTGAGTCCATTGTAACCCTTGCGATCATGCAAGATGAAGTAGATCCTAGCTTTAGTAACCTCCAAGAAACTGCCAAGGCTACCAAATGCTTAAAACTCTTGTCATGATGTTTTATGGAAAGCTAAAATGTGTATAAGATAGCAAAATTACCGTTGGAAAATACTGTTAGAAAGCTGTCAATTCCCTACCAGGTAGCACGGTTATTAGTTAGTAGTTAAGTTACAGTGTGTGATCCCTATGAGTGGAACATACGAAGTGCCCGTCTGAAGGAAGAATTCAGTAGGGTCCTTTCTTTTTTAAACTTTGTTCTGACGCGAAAGAAAACAAGCGGGCATACAGAAATAGAAACTCACGTAACATGAGTGACGAAAACGTGCTGCAAAAATAATTTATTGGCTTCATATGAAGATTGATAAGGATTACTAAAGGATAACGAATAAGACACTCGGCGTTGATCAATCCTTGACGGATGCGTCGTGCATTCGACTTCACCAAGCATCGTTTGCAGGTGATTGAATGTATATCTGGCCTTTACAATAACTCGCGGTGGCCTACCGATGTATTGAGCCAGTGCTGTTATCCTTCCAGACAAGTCTAGTACCAATTTGCCGACCTCGGAGCGATGGAAGTCTTGCTGGGCATGGAAGCAGGGATCGATTCCATGTATGGGTTGCAGGGCGCCTCGGACCACTGCACCACAAGCGCCTCTAGTAATTAAGATTAATCATAAATAAAATAAAGGCAGTAAAAGTGATAACAGTAATCGTAGCAGCAGTAACAGTAAAGGAATATAACTACTATAATGCTGAGATATTAGTAAAAACCCAGACCGCAGGTGTCTACGGTGGGGAACGAACGCGCTATTGCCCTTTCCGGAGAGTAACGCGCTCACTACCTCAGCATGCGGGTCCTTCGTTTCGCCTGTCTCTCAGTTAGTTTTATCGATCTTTTTTCATAAACAATCACCTGTCAACGGGATTATTCTGGGGAGCCCAAATCGGCATTGAACCCAGTTAAGCCGAGGCTGTAGTTACAATCACAATCTTAACCATTTTATTCACTGCCTATTCTAAACGCGTCACCCCCCGGAAAGGACAATTGTAGTTATATTTCGCAACATACCCTGCCATTAAAAAAAATAGACAATAAATGGAAAGGTTAAGATAGTGACCAAAGCAATAATTCCTGAGTTTAGACTTTTATGAAAGTGATGGAATCTGTCATTTTTCTTTCTTATAGCTCAAACTTAAAAAGTTAATTCAGTTGTTTATCAGGTACTAGTCAGTAAAATGTTGCACGAATCGCTGTCGTTCTGGAATTATCCGGCAAAGAAGATGGTGAAGATTGCGTAGCACCCTAACACGACTATCATGGAATTCCAGGCGAAGAATTGCTAAGGATGTTTAGATAGGTCATCTTTTCCTACAAAAAAAAGAAAATTAATACAACCTCAATGATGTTGATATAACTGCAAAACTTGGACCCTAGGTCGGATGGAACCGCGATAACCGTTTCTGTTGACGACACCACTAAGGCCCTCGTTCTGCCTTACTCTCAGGCAGGTTTTTTACCCTAACAGTGCCATCACCATCACCTGTCAATGAAAATGAGTTTGCATTACTTCATTAAATTTCAAATTACTATTTCACATAACAACCTGCTGTGAACATCGTAGGCAGTAGATAAAAAGTTATACAGAATAAACTTAACGCTTTTATTTACTGCCTTTTTCTTTTTAATGGCAGGGTATGTTGCGAAATATAACTCGTATATAATGCTGAGATATTTGCAAAACTCCGGACCGCAGGTGTACGCGGTGGAGAACGAACGTGCGCTATTGTCCTTTCCGGGGAGTAGCGCACTTCACCACCACACCATCCGGGTCCTGGAGCATACACCTGCGGTCCGGAGTTTTGCAAATATCCCAGGATTATATACGAGTCATACAGAATGTTTAATGCTCGACAAAAAAGGTCGGTATTTATCGACAGCTTTCCTCGAGATCTGAAACAAAGCTTCAAATCGAACACGTGCTAAGAGCGCACTGGATGGGCGCAGGTGGCCAGCGAACCAGTTCAACCAATAGCCTCCTGGAAGGGTGAATCTCGTCCGCATTCGGAGCGCATTTCTCGTCCAATTCAAAGCATTCCCGCTATTGAAACAAAAGGAATACGAAATGGTGAACAAACTAGCGAAAGATTTTTTATGACGTTTTTCCATAGATTTCTAGCCACTTGCCAATCCTACGTGAACCACAACGGCGTGCTTTCAGCCAAAATGTCAATGAAATAATGAAGTTTCAGCTTTTGTTTTTAATAATTTAAGGAAACGAATGTAGCGTGGGATAAAAAACTTTCGGATTTATTAATGAGTACTAGAATAGTTTAAAAAACAATACTAAGTGGGAAAAATATATGAAAAAGATTGGTGCTGGCTTACTCTCTCTATTATCTTTCCGTTTCTGTGCATTTACACGATCCACCAAGTCTTCCATGCCTCCAGAGTCGGCTAATTGGCGCCAGACTTGTTTAGGAGGATAACAGCATTGGCTCGATACATCGGCAAGCCACCGTGAGCCATTGTAAAGGCCACATATGCATTCAATCTCCTCCAAACGATGCTTAATGAAGTTGAAAGCATAGCGCGTCCCTCAGGGGTGGATCAACGCCGAGAGCTTTATCATTTGATCTTCTAATGTGTAATAGTGTTTAAATTGTTGTTAATATAGTGTTGTATCTATCAGCTGTTTAATGAATTCTGGATGATAAATAATAAAGAAGAAAAAGGCAGCATTTTGAAAACACGCATTGTCGGCAATGCGACACAAACAACTGACGATAAGTGGTAATAAAGCAGAAAGCGTAGTGGTCAGAAATTCCATACAGTAATTTACGTATAACCTATTCTTCGACTCTGACCCGGGTCAACTAAAGCTCCCAATTCTTCGTGTTCTATAAATTGTCACCAGACTTGCTTAAGTAAATCTTCCTGTGATCCACAAAGGTTGGTTATCTTCTGTACTGAAGGTCTGGAAAGCGTCCGGCACAGTTATTCCAGAATTTCGCAGAGAATTTACTCAAGCAAAAATCAGATACGTTCATAAGAAAAAGAATTAATCAGGTAGAAACGAAACAAACACGTGAAACCGACGAGGCTTTGGCAGCGTCAGATAGTACAAAACGAACAGAGTGTAAGAAATGCTGGAGCCACACAATAGGTGGAGTTCATGAGAAGATCGAACAGCGTAATCAAAAAATTTCTCACCAGAAATAGACGGACATTAGAGGAATGCAGAACCGCCGGCAAATTTTATCTGTTAGCGGGTTACACACATCTAACTGAATTATTTGATAATCGACAGCTTCGCTCTGTAACGGCAAGCACACATCACTAAGCCTAAGGGGAAAAACTTCGGCTGTTGTGCATACAGGCCGGTTCATTTACTGTCGACTCTGACCAAACGAGCTGATCTGGTTTTGTCAACGTTCTGGAGTTTCGAAACCAGGGATCGTGGTCATGGATTCGATTTATCCATTTGCCAATGTTTTTTTGTGATGATATCAGCAAACCAATCTTCTGCGATTTATATAAGAGCTTCATAATGTCAGAAAGACGCTGCCACCGTTGTGATTTCGATGTCAGCCATGATGTTGAGGACACCGTACAGTTCCTTGAAGAAGATTTGCTACACTCCGCACTGGTTAGTATGCACCGTCTACCACGTTATATTTGGCTTCTTCGGCTTCGCTGCGCTTTGAAACTTGAACATCGATGAAATTCCGTTCGATTATGACAATATTTATGCATGTACACACAAAATATATGACAGAATATTGATTTATATGATCTTATAAACTGATCTTGTTAACCTGATGGGAGGTCAGCATAGTTGTCGTTGTTGCTGTTGTTGTTGGTCAATGGCTGACGTGTCGGCGATTTCTCCTTCTTCAGAGCCGTGCTATTACGAGTGTGGGACTCCACGGCTCTGAGAATGGCTAAATCGCCGAAACGTCAGCTATTGACCAGCAACAACAACGACAACAACAATAGCATCAATGAAAACTTATATTAACCTCGCATCGGCTTAACATGATCAGTTAGCAAAATCATATAGATAAATATATTAACTATTTATGCTCAGGTTTATAGATAGTCGGTCTTTTGAATTATGTGACAGAAGTTCTGTGGAACGCTGATTCATTCACGCGATACCATTCGGCGGTGCTTTATAAGCAGAAATAACCAACTAACATGAATAGTCGACGGAAATCGAATACTGCTAATCCATTCTGGTTTTTACACGAATGAGAGCGTCCACTTCTTCAGCAAACATTAGAGAGACCACGAAAATCAACATTAGGTGCGATCGATTCCGCTGTGGTACACCACTAAATTATCTGCTGGTTTACTTGTCCATGGAAACTAAGATGTCTTTGAGAGAGTAGAAGCTTATCTACTTCGAGGTGACCGCTGCAAACTCAACATTTCCACTCTGAGATGCAGTAAACAACAAAAGACCTAAAAGGAGATAAAGAAAAGAAAAAAGTTTCTTATGAAGTTTCTCAGAAAAAAAGCCTCAATAGAACGTGGCAGGTAATTCAATACATTGTAGCTAAGCAAACACGAGGTTGTTATTACACTTTTTATTCGCAAACTTTTCCAGAATCGCTTTCTGTCAATACTCCACTTAATATTCCCATGGAGACAAACCGTGGAGAATTCAGATATGTGAAGAATGCACTATGGCACTCCATTTTGCTGAAAACGAAAAACAATAAAAGGTGAAAACAGAGATTATACCGTTAACCGCGTTCAAGTGTGGAGCCAAAGGACACAGAAGAACCTATTTGGCAGCCTTAGTGCGCAACAGGAACGAAGGAGATTTTTTGGAACCATTCCTGGTATTCGATGTTTTTGGCAGATGGTAACAGATGCTTAGCTATCATTTCTGACTCATGTGCGAGGGAAAGCTTCCTACAATAGTAGCAACCTCTTCTGCTGTCTTATTAATTTACGAAATGCTATAGCTCGACAAGGATAATGCGATCTCTGCGGAGAGAAGTTCTCCTATAAATCATTGGCAGTCACTGTTGTCCTGTTCGTTGACACTCAGGAAATTTGCTTGCTATTTAATCAAATAGTGTAAATAAAGAATTTATAGAAAAGAATTTTCTGTTTACCATGATGAATTAAAAAGTAAAGCTTCTTAATCTTAGTTTCTCTCTCTGTAACGCGAACATATGGAAAGAAGTTTGTGGGGTACGAAAAGCCTAACAGGTCTAAATATGGTATATGCAATATATCCAGCTTTTGAGAATGCAGGATAAACTCCCGAGGCAAGTAAATAAGAGGTTCAGTTCTGACTGAAATTTTACTGTAGCTACCAAATTTGTCCCTGCCAAACAAATCTGACTCATTCAAAAGAAGTGGGAACGCTCCACCTCAATAAGTGATGACCCAATCGCAAAAATATGAACTAGTCGAATAAACTTGTTCTAGGCGTAATGACATTCCAATAGCTTCCTATCCAATAGCGTCGTAAGCCTATTCCTAGGCAATTGAGTAAAAAACAATGTTAAAGAAAGCGATTATTCCTAACCTATCTGTGATCACTAAGGTTACTGCAGTCATCTTATGAAAAATTTTAAAAGAGAGCCTAAACTTTGTGGTGCTCATAATTTCCACTGAGGTCTATCGTCATAATTTTTGTATTTCAGTTGTCTGTTAGTTGATGTTCTCTAATGCAGTAAATACTAGCGATTTCGTAAACGAAGTGCCACTGTGACAAACGTCGTGAAGATTCTTAATGGCCCGATATTTATTGTGAGCATTTCCAAGGTCACACTAACTAGTTTCTTCGGCTCTGAAGAAGTGTAAGCAAAGATTCGCAAGTACAGGGAACAGGCAGCTAACGCCTGTAAACAGCCAACAAACGATCCAGGCTCGTTAGCATGGATAAGAATTGGAGGTCAAAGTTTCGGACGAGCAATGAATAAATCAGATATTTCCGAAAGTGGAAGGATAGACATTAACGCTTGTTTACGTCGAATAAATGTAACGGATTTGTTAACGAAGAGTGGGAAAAAACTTTAACATTCAGACAAGTCAAATATGTGTCGCATTAGTACCACCTGTATCACCTGTAGTCCGGTTGATCGTCGAGTGACTCGAGCGGGCGCCAGTAAATCTTCCATTTTTCACTGTCGCATGCAAGAGTAACCCAGTGGGTTCTGCTCGCTCTAGGGACTCTTCGAGCATCATATCTTTCTTCAAGGCTCTTTGCGAAGAATTCTGACCATCGGGTCGGTGGTCTACCTGCAGTACGTTTGACATCCCGAGGAATCCAGTCACTAACGGCTTTTGTCCTACGGTTGTCATTCATACGCATTACGTGTCTGGCCCACCTTATCTTCGACTGTTTGGCGTACAGAACGGCACCTTCGATTTTTAATCGTTGACGCAGATTGGAGCTTCGGATCCCATCCCTTACTTGTGTGGAACGGGGTACTCCTAGCACCGACCTTTCGACTGCGCGTTCGATAACGCTGAGTGACCATTCATCCTGCTTACCCAACGACCAGGTTTCGGACGCATACGTTAGGGCAGGAAGTACCGTTGAGTCGAAAAGTTGGGCACGGAGTCGGGTGTTCTTTTTTGTCTTCACTACATCCTCGATGGTCTTGAAAGCTTTCTAAGCTGCTCGTTTTCCTCTGCTCAGTTCTGGAGCTAGGTCGTTCATTATATTGATTTCCCGACCTAAATAGATATAACTGGAACATTAAGAGATATTCGTTCCGTTGAGCGTGAATGGGGCATGCGAAACCAATCCGTTCTTCATGAACATCGTTCTTGTAAGATTTAGTCAAAAACCGATCTTTCCACAGGTTTTGTCAAATTCGTCAAGCAAACGTTCCGCTTGGCTAATGTTTGGTGTTATATGGACGCTGTCATCAGCAAAGCTAAGGTGGTGTAACTGCCAACCATCGATTTTCACTCCCATATTATCCCATTCCAATGTTCCCATGACGTTCTGGAGTGTGGCGGTAAATAATTTTGGCGAGCCTTGCCTAACTCCTCTTTTGACGTCAATGTTAATATCGTTGTAGAATGGTGATATCTTGGTTGTGAAATTTTTGTACAGCTCACAAAAAATCTTTATGTACTGAGTAGGGGACTACTTGACTATTAAGGGCTTCCAAGACTGCTTCTGGCTCTACTGAATCAAAGGCCTTCTGTAAATCAATGGAAGTGAGACAAAGCGGTCTTTTGTCCTTTAGCGATACTTCGATGACCCGTGTTACCGTGTGCGTGTGGTCCATCGTACTAAATCCTTTTCGGAACCCTGCCTGCTCACATGGCTACCTTTCGTCTAGTGTTCTGTCAATCCTGTTTAGGATGACTCGAATGAAACGTTTGTAGACGACAGACAGCAAGCAGACTGCGCGATAGTTGCCTATATCGTGTAGGTCACCCCATTTGAACAATAACACGGTCTTACTGGCCTTCCACTGAGTAGGGGCCTTGCATTCAGACAGGTAACGTGTGAAGAGCCGAGGCAATGTGTTTACGAGGACTGGCAATAGGTTCTTCAGGTGTTCTGATCTTATCCTGTCCGGACCTGGTGCTGTTCGATTATTCAATGACGAGATGGCATGTCGGATTTCGGAAGCGAGAAACGGTGGTACAACATATCCATTCTCCTTTATTTCATATAACGGAAGGTGGACGTGGCTTTCGAATAGATCCGAGTAGTATTCGTGAATGATTTTCTCCATTGCCTTTCTGGACGCTGTAACTGTTCCGTCTAGGCGTGGGAGTGCAATCATCTTGGTCTTGTAATTGGCGAAGCTTCGGTGGACTTTGCGAATGCTTTTCCCAGCGTCTGCAACTTTAACCATTACTGCTGCTTTTCTCTCTCTAACATCTTCTTTTATTGCATCTCTGCATTGTTTTGCAAGTTTGGAGGCCAGTTCGCGGTTGCCTGCAGCTCGTGCGATTCCACGCTAACCTATCTGCTTGAGTTGCTTCTGGAGACAGACGTCTCTTGGTGACTTTCGAATTCTGAGCTTTCATGGCGCCAGCATGAAGATGTTGAATGAGCCGGTCGTATTCTTCGTCGATGTTATCGACAACGGCATCTTCCCAACAGCCGACTAATGAGTTGAATAAATCCCAGTTTACGGTGGTTCTGGGACTTTGCTTTTGGAATTTAACGGCCTCTTCTCCTTTTCGCGAAAAATAGAACCTTGCACGATAGAGACGATGGTCTGACCCCTGGTAAATTTTTGGACAACAGCGACATCGGTTAGGCAAAACCTTCCATTTACTATGATGTGGTCTATTTCGTTATGGTTCTCTTCATTGGGAGACTCCAACGTCCAGCGCTGAGGGTGGGGCTTCTGGAATTGCGAGTTACCGTGGATTGTCTTGGTTGCCATGATAAACTCAGATAGCTGCCCACTTTGTTCGTTGCATTCTAATCCGTAGGCCTCAATGCGACAATCTTCTGGGTCCAGTTTGAGCGGAGAAATCTCTACTGATGACCTTGAACAATGTATCTCTCTGCCTCTGCAAGACTTTCCATGTCCACATAGAACGCTTCGACTTCTTCTTCGCAATAACTTGACGTCGGCGCGTAAACGACGCAGATTGTCAAAGCCAGAATTGAACCACGTCTTCTTAATCGTAAACATCCGATTCGGGTTGTAAGCTGTTCGAATGAATCGATGTTCATGGACAAACTCGTGTTGACGAGAACACCTCCACCGCCGACTCCTCTACTATTGCATGTTCCAAGGAACAGTTCTTCTCCAGTGTCATAGATGGCATAGAAAGGCTGGCGTCTTCTCGTCTCGGCCAGGCCGATGACGTCGTACCTTATCCTTTTTGTTTGCATGAGCAAGTCTTCTATAGACGACTCGGATGCAAGTGTACGTACATCGCAGGCACAGATCGTCACCTTAGTTCTTTGCAATTCAGGCAACTTCCATTGGTCCTCAGATTTTAGCGGCCTCTCCGTACTCGTGCTTTCCAACGCTACGAAATTAGGGGCTCCTTCGGGTCAGGGAAATGAGGCACTTTTTTTTTACTGTGCTTAGTATTTTTGATACCCACGTATAGCTTGCCGTGCTCTGAACATGGGGGCTGGCTATACTCACGGGTAGCTTGCCAGGCTCTCCCAGAGTGAACATGGAGCTTATTTGTTGGAGGCGACTCCTAACCGCCTCCCATATACTTCCCTGTCACTTGCTTGCGGGCTTTTGGCCGAATTGACTCGTAGAATACAATCCGCATAAGCAAGAACGCACCCACACACGCTTGCATGAATATGCCTAGCAAATACAGAAAGTATGTGCCAAATCAGCGCAGCAGAAGCAGGGAGTCCATCTCCTGGATGCACCTGCTTCTCAGAAAAGCAGAGGTCGCTTTTGGTCCTCGATTAACTCCCTATTCGCCACCTGGGGACGCACAACGTAGCCTCGCGACTAACAGGCTCGAGATCCCTCATATGAGGGAGGTTCATGGGTCGCATTGGTAATCACCTTAGACCACCGACTTCTTGAAGATCTATGTCAATGACTGTGGCATACCCACTTTATGAGATCAAACAACACTGTAAGCCACTATCAAAAACCAGTAGACCATTGATTCCTACCTCTTAATCTGTTTCATCGAATATGACCAATTTTTTTCTACACGATGTCTCTTACATCTACTGCGCGGATCCCAGGATTTCTCGGATACGATTCGTTTCCTTGCATCCGTCATCCACGAATGTTTTCTAACTTCATGTGACTTCGGCTATTTCTTGAGGATTTTCATTTCACCGTGAATACCGTTGAATGGCTGTCGAGTCTATTCTCCTTGAACTCCTGAGGAAGCCCGGCTAGGGTGCTCTCACTTCGACTGCAGAAAGCGAACTTTGTCCCAGACAAGTCCATTGCCAAATTCCCAACGTGGGATCGAACGGGCAGCGTGCTCTTCTTGACCGCCATTAGTACCACTGCAGTACCCGCCCCTTTGCAACGTATTACAGGATAAAATTATTTCCATAAAGAAAGCGTCAGCTACTTTTTATTCACTAAAACAGTCTAAGACTTTTCGTTTAAAAGCCAGTCAAACCAGCTTTTGTTGATCAGATGGGAGGTTTGCTGTTTTCTTTTTCGATTTTTCAAAAATGACGCAGGCTTCTTTGAGAAACCGCTAGAAGACAGCAAAGCGAGCGGAGTCTTAACACCCACAAAAGCAGAAGATAAGGCGTTCGGTATTGACCAATCTCTCAATTCAACGTCATACCTAGCAACACAGAATGGACTGGATACATTTTTGGCTCATGGAACGCCAAAATGAGCACGTTTTTTACGATTCCAAATAGAAATTTTCCAATTTGCAGACGCAGAAGGAACGCAAAACTTGGTGGAAGGATATCGCAGTTTCGAACCAGTGACCAGGTTTGCACTGCATGGCACCTCTAACCAGCACTTCACACCTGCCCTGATGTGAGCTATGCAAATAAACAAATAATCTTTCTCCTCTAAAAGCACATTCACCTTATCAAATTTGCTACGTTAATCCTCAAAAAAAAAGCACTAAATATTAAAGGATGCACGCTCATGTTGTCGTGACATCAGTATCACGACAACATCTATTCTCCACTCGTTGCCAATAGGCTGAACATTCCGTATTCGGTTAACAGATCAAGCTTTCGTGAAAAACTCGTTGGCTGCCCAACCAAAGCCACTGACTCGCACGAAGTGCAAATACCATGGCACAACTATGTCAATAAAAAGTCAACTTCCTTGCCAGCACGGTGAGTCCGGTGCTCTCAACCCTCATGCAGTCGGAAATGGATCACTTGGTGTGCTAAGAATTTTTTATGATGATTGTTTTATTTTTTAAGGAAAGTGATCGATGAGTGGACGGTGCAGTTAAACAAAACAGAATATGAAATTCCAGAGACGACCAGTACAAATGACACGCTAAACCTTCAGGTGCTGTAATAATAGACGCTAGGAAACGAACCCACACGGGATAACCGAGTACTTCAGACGAATAAAAAACACGAAGCACTAAACCATTTCGACAAGAAAACTAATGTTGAAAAGGTTGGAGAAGTGCTGAAAAGATAAAGAAAACCAAAGGATGTTTGCTTTCGAGATAGACCACAGTATAGCAAGTACACCATAGCACGGCAGAAAATAAGACAGCGAATTCGTTTTTTAAGAATACCGAAAAATAAACGCAAAAAGAAAGAGAAATACTTTATTGCCATATTTAGGTATTTCTGTTCTTATTTTAATAACTCATTTTCCAGGCAAATAATGCGTCACCGACTTCAGTACACTAGAATCCGTCGATCGCTGTGATGAACTACAGCGTTGGACGGAAAACATCCTTCGAATTCCTGATGATCACTGAGAAATGTTCAAAAAGATTTTCTTGATCCCTTCTTTCCATTGCAATTTCTTTTTTCATCAACTGTAACAAGCAAACTCTAAAACAACATTGAAGAGCTCCTAGACCCTACCCCATCCCCCTCTCACATTTTTTCACTAGCCTAAGTTTTACCAAGTTTCTTAGATGAACTCGTATGAAATTTTGTAACAATTAGATTCTGGTAATCGCATTAATATCCAGTTCCACTTTAAAAAGACAACAATGAGCAGTTGTGTGACATGAGCTTGCTTAATAAATAAACTTTTATTATGGATAACCTTTTTGCCTTTTCGTGTTCTTCAGAACCGCTGTGATTCCATGCATGCGTCCAGAGCCGTTCTTCATAGTCACATCAAGTTGAATTTACTGAATTCGAAACATTGCTCGAACGAATTGTCCTTGAATATTTAGAATATAAGTAATAGATGGATCACTGAAGAAGACCTGACTCGACACGAAGGCGGAGCTGCCACGTCGAGACGAATAACAAGCGAGGACCATCGACTCGGATCATCGGCTCTGAGGAAGACGAAGAGGTCGAAACGTTAGCTGAAAATAAACATCATTATCAACCTCGTGTAAGCTCATCAAAGAAAGAATACATAAGGAATAGATTTGTAAGGACACGATATGGTAATGGTGTCTTCTACTAGCTTACACAGAAGTAGCTCATCGACTGCCCTGATCGAGAGGTTAGGTGCCGGCGTCGCTTGGCTTTCTAGGATCATTCTTTCTCCATTTCTACAGAATTGAAAATGTGAGTTTTTTGCTCCGTATCAGTTTTTATTTACTCGACTCTCTTTTGAAAGCACTCTGAAATCGCTTTGGCCAGTTTTAAGGCAGCTTCGCTTGTGTTTTGTGGGTACTTTTGTTCCTTAATGCCGAAAATATTCTACTACCGGTCACATATAGGTCTGACTGGCTCGTATTAAAAAATCCGTTAGCGCTGT
Source organism: Angiostrongylus costaricensis (assembly GCA_900624975.1). NCBI lineage: Eukaryota > Metazoa > Nematoda > Chromadorea > Rhabditida > Metastrongylidae > Angiostrongylus > Angiostrongylus costaricensis. The sequence goes on along the minus strand of UYYA01004139.1, from coordinate 58,972 downwards.
AAATCTCTTCATTTGGCAGTCGTATAAAAGATGGTCGAGAAAAAATTATCAACATGGGGGAACGCTGTTCAATATTTAGCAGTTGTTTTTTTAAAAGTCCATCACGTTGTCAACCCTTTAGACTAGCAAGTAATCGACTTTAGGTTCACCTAACACGTGATTCCTTTTCAGGATAAAGGGAAAAGTTTTCCTTCGATGACTCGGTTACAAGTGCTGATCTCCAAAGAAGAGTTGGAGCTCCATTTAAACAATCAGCACGTGAACGTTGAATTTTATTTACTAATATCGATGTGCTGTTTCTATAGTAGAATTAAGCCAAGAAGCGACGAATAAATATTTTTTAAGACATACTACCATTCAATTTGCGTGTAATGTACGTAATAATTTACACATAATGGGTGTAAACGGCGCGTGTAGCGCAGTGGTCGGATGCGCCCTGCACACGTGGAACCCGGTGCCCATGGCCCACCAAGCCTTCCATCCCTTTGGGGTAGGCAAATTGGTACCAGACTTGTCTACGAGGATAGCAGCGCCGGCTCGATACATCGGTAGGCCACCGCGAGTCAAACCATATACGAGTTGTAAGAGCCATCTATGCATTCAATCACCTCCAAACGATGCTTAATGAAGTCGAATGCATGGCGAATCCCTTGGGGATTGATCAACGCCGAGTGCTTTGCCGTTTATTTTTTTTACTATATATAATGGGTATCTTCTTAAATTGTTTGGTCAACGGTATAGTTTTTTTTCATCGAACGGTTCGACGCTTCGATCCTGTGGCGGAGAGGCGATAATTCGTATTATGTTAGATCAGCTAACATTTCGTGAAAGCTGAACAATCTAAAAGGATATTGTTTACTCTAAGGTCTTTATAAGACTCGTTTGGCTAACACTCCTCCGGCAGTGTCTTCTTCAGAGCCTCAGTGATTGTCGATTGTCAGCAACCCGTCGTACTTGCGTTGTAGGCCTTCACAGTCGCACATTCTGTTATTTATTTCATCAGTATTTCTATTTCTTCTTTCCATATTTGATTTACTTGCAACGAGTTTGCGTGTCATCCTTGCGCAGGTGCCACGCTAATCATCTCCTCACTGAACTTTAGTACTCGTTCGTGAGTGCTCGGAAATGAAATAGATGTAAAACAACATTTATTTAAATGATCTTATAAATTGAGCTGATGCGAGTTCCTGGGAGTCACTCGTCACAGCACAATTTTTCACCGAATATAAGGCTACTGTTACATGAAATGCGTCCAGGCTCTGAGGAGGACGAAATCGCCGGAATGTCAGCCATTGGCCAACAACAACCGCAACGCCAACGACAACGAAATCCTATATCAATCTCGCATCACCTCAAAGATAGCAGTTTATAAGATCATATAAATAAATATAACAACGATTTATGCTGAGGTTCATAGGCAGTTGGTCTTTTGAATTGTAAAATAACATTTCATTTATTTTTATACGAATCTTCCCAACGGTCCATCGCCTCATCGTGGCTGGGAGGTGTTCCTGGGTGTCGGACTGCGGTGTACAACAAGGGATTCATCCCTTGGCGGGGTCTGCCAGCTGAGAAAGAGTCCGGCGTTTCCCTCAGGAAACATAGCTAAGAGTAAACCAATACCAGGATCCACCACCGTTCTGGTACCAAAGTCGCATGGTGGTAAATCTCCTTCTGATCCACAAGGGCTGCGACTGCCCGTGGTGGTGAAGACCTGAGGCAGACTTTGACCAGGTTGACCTCGGGATTCCAGGGAACCACAATGGCTTAACCAGCAAATCTCCGAAAAATGGTGATTATGCTGGAGCCCATACAACTAGTGAGGATGGGCCGCTCAAGTATCAAGCAAGTAAGTTTTATGCATTGTCCAGAAAATTCCGCACTTATTGCCTGAAAATAAACTATCGACAAAATTGTTCTTGGCGTTCATGTTGAAAACGATGTGGTACACTAACATCATTTTGAACAAGAAGAGCCTATTCTTAAAAGAATTTCTGGCTGTAAACGATCAGGCATATTCAATGAACAGTGAAAAGCTTTTTCTAGGTAAGCATTATGAAATAAATTCTAGAAGGTTTGCTACAGATCAGCGCTGTTGCTGGGCGAAAACACGAGGGGTTAGTGGGAGTTTTAATACTTCAGTCCCCCACCAATATCAAGGCCAACATACGTGAAATCCATGAGGATAATGCATTGTCAAAAAAGTTAAGAGATTTAGCAGAAGCCTGCTCTTTTCAAGAAAGTCAATGAACCACGTAGAAACTATGGTAAAAATGCGTTTGTTACTTCAATTGACGAATGGCTCGAGGTAAAACGGGAACTTGCCGGGCACCAACGATCACCAGAAAGAACGATCAACGATCATCATTTGGTACATTAGGGTATGTAAAAAATATTTGCCTCTAGTTAAAGGATGTATCGAAAATGAAATGATTTGTTGAACTTCATATAACACCAGGGGCTACGGAAGTATCTCTGGCCAATAAAGGATTTCATTCGTTGTGAAGAATAGAAAAAATGATTAACTAGGGCTTTCTATGCGGGAGCTATGAGTAGAAGCACTCTCTCATACTTTCGAAGAAACAAAGCCGAAATAGAAAGCTTTAATTTTGGAAAGAGTCACTATTTACAAACTGTATGCATTGAAATCGATGCAAGCCGCAATAGATTTTCTGAGGCCTTCATATAGACCAATTTTAAGAAGAGGTTAACTCTTAAGGCTGCTTACTTCCGTGTAAATAATTTAGCCTTGTGCTGTCTAGTGAGAAAAGAACACGAACGGTTGACCAACTTATAACACATGGTTTTTCTTCAAGTCTTTTCACATATTTTCTATCTTTTTTTTACCGTTCCTTTTCCAGATAGGATTATTTTCACTTATTTATTATGTTTCTACATTAAGTACAACTCCAGCAATAATGGACCGCTTCGATACCATCGAATGAGGGACCTTCCAATATTAGTTAATAATCTAGTGAACATTGGCGTGTTATTACCACACTCATTCATAACATTAATTAATAAAACTCGATAGCACAAAAGAAAGCCGCGAGCTTTTTGTCTAGTGAGTCTTAAAATGACGTAAATAAAGGCTGTTTTTCATAACAGGATTTAGAATCGTTTTAAAGCGACACAAAGCCATTCATTTACATCAGAGATCGTTCCGATTGTGAGGTGAGCTCCACTTTCACTTTTCTAGTAGAATGGCTTCACCCTGTGTGTCGAAACTCAGTGAAAGATTTTCGCTATCATTAAAACAAACGAAGATGCGTTTCGTATTTTCTCGTAGATAGCAGCTTAGGATTGTCCTTAAAGGTATTCTACATAAACATAATTCAACATGAGTGTCTTCCTCACTGCAGTGTTGCTAGCTTCACTCCTACCTACTCAGCTGTACTCGTTTTCGGTAAGACCTTATAAATGAGCTTTTTTCCTTGTTTGTAAGGTAGCTGGCTGACACCTGCCGTGTAGTCCCAGTATACGGATGGGTGTTCAGGAAAATAGATGCATAGTTCACTGTTCATAACTATTCTAAACCATGTTCTATTTACTTCTGAATCACTTGTTGGTGAATTTTCGGCTTAATCGACAATAAAACTATAATCAAGAGCAGATTTATCAATGTGACTGCGCCCTTAATGAGACAAGGGTAGAAGCAGCGCCCTATCTGTGAACCGAAGTAGGTCTGGGAACAGGTACATAGTCGGTTTTTGTGGATGCTCATCCCACTACCCAGCAATGGAAATACATAAAACTACTAAATGGCTTTTGCTGGAACCTCTCATATAAAAAATATCCGTAATTGGGAAATAAGTTCAAGAAAAATCAGTGATTTTGGGTCAAGCTTTCGAATACTTAGTGCACCGCCAATTTTCAGGTTTACTGGAATGTACCTTCAGAAACGTGTTTAAGAAACAAAGTAGACCTATCTCTGGAGAAGTATGGAATCAAGGCTCATCCTGGTTAGCCTATTATGTGCAAGAATTTAGTATGTTTGATTGTGGAAGGAATTATACGTTAAAATGCTTAATAAAAACTTAATAAATAGTTGAAAGAAACAATGTTACCATGAAAAACATTACTTTGGTTCTTACTTGCAGGTCATATTTTCTATGGGGAGAATGTGGTCATCTTCTATGAACACTCATTTGGTCTCTATCCATACTTTGAAAAACACAACAAAAATCAACCGGTCAACGGTGGCTTGCCTCAGGTACCACCATATTTCAAACCTTTCGATGTTCTTTCCTGTACACTACTGCTTCTTTGATTGCGCCTTCTCGTAAGAGGCAGTGAACACCAAAAGCGAACTTTTCAGAACACTGATCTGAAAGCTCATCTCGTTGAAGTGGAGAAAAATATAACAAAGCTAATACCTAACGAGAATTTTACTGGCTTCGCCGTAATCGATATAGAAGAATGGCGCCCGCTTTTTGAACAACACTTCAAGAACGTAAAGCAGGTGTGTGCACGATCAGAAGACGTTCAGAGGACCTTCTAAGAATCGATTAAACTCCATCCAATGTTTCGTACGAAATACTGGATGGTTGGCCATTGAAAAATAGAAGCGTTGAAGCCGATACCTATTTGAGATCGTTAATAGTCTTCCTTTCTTAATTTAAATGAAGTCTTGAAATAGGTTATTGTTTTCAGCAGCCTGTCATTAAGAGACATTTTGTCTTTAATGCACATACGTTCCGCTGAGCTGACCGAAGACGAGTAGAACACGCTGTTTGCCTTTGAACCTCAAATCAAACTTGGTAGTTTAACCAGTTTTCGGTACGGGCAGCTCAACACGGGTCAGCGCAACCCCAGGCACCCCACAGACGGACGGCCGAACGTCGGGCAACGCACTCCAATTTTCTTGACTTTCCAGGTTTATCAGGAAGCATCTATAGATCGAGTCAGAGCTAACCATCCAAATCTGAACGATGCAGAAACCCGACAACGAGCAGAGAACGAGTTCAATGAGGCTGCCAAGTTTGTTAATCACTAACAAAATGATTTTTTGGTAAAACACTTATTGGCAACATCAAATCGACTTAGATAAATAGATTTACTTAAAGTGTAGCGTACTAAAACGCGAAATTCACAAAATTCCATCTAGGAAATTTATTGTCGAAACAATGAAGACAGCTAAGAGGATGCGACCGAAAGCACTCTGGGGCATTTATGGTATCCCCTTTTGCAACTACAATGCTGGTGAGAAAGACGGCGATTACAGTTGTTCTGCACGATACAAAGGATTTAATGAAAAGTAAGAAACTTTTAGCTGAGTAAAGTGGACTAAAAAATAATTTTTGTATAGAGAAATCAAAGTGAATGGAAATATAATACGAGAAGAGAAGAGCAAAGTGAGGTTGGAAAAAGCATACATCGAGGTGGGTAATAATTAATCCAAATGAATGGGTTAACAAACCCCTGAACACGGTCATACACTGTGCAGAGATCCAAACCGTAAGAAACGCTTCTGACTTTCGGTGCTCATAACGGGTTTGGTCTTTTACAAGGCAGTAGTGGCGCCGTCTTCAGATGGGGAACGCAATGCTGTAGGGAATGGAGGGAGCCCTTAATGAAATTAATCACTAGATACTACAGTTTATTTAGTTCTGTATACGCAAGTGTACAAAATAGCAGTGAATAGTGATTTGGATTTGTTATGGTTGACAGGCGAAACTCGAGCTAAAAGTTGAATTGAAGGTAAGGAACAAGGAAAAAAGATCACGTTTAGAATAAAGTATATCTACGAAGAAAGTGCGGTACTGTACCCATCTATCTATCTCGGTTTTAAAGCCTCTTCAGAACAACGTTTTCGCTATGTTCAGGTGTGTTTATAAACTTGTCTTTGTAAAAATATGAGAAGTAGGGGTTTGGGGTTTACTCTAATGCATACTATATTGGTATTTCATTCGACCCATCCCTCCGAGAACGAGAAATTAATACTAGACTTGCTTAGGTAGAATTTCCTCCAATCTACAAAACTCTTTGTGATGGAGATCTGGAAGGTTCCTAGTATAATCATTTCAATATTCCAGAAAAGATGGGCTCCATCAGCATTTAAAGGCATTCACAAAGTTGATGGAAGTCCACACCAAGTAGCCAAACTACCCAAGTGCCATGTGTTTATAAACCTTTCTGGGTGATGGAGTGAGTAGTATAGTCGATCATCAAGAACACGGCTGTGTTCTGATTCCACCACTGCTCATCAGACCCCTCGTCCACCTGAAGCTGGACAATTGGTGCCGATTTGCCTAGGAAAAGCTTGTTATCAGCAATCCCAGTGGAATCGCTCTAGTCCATCTATCTCAGAGCTGTAGGCGGAGTTGACTTAACCACTATACAATTACACTCACGTTGAAAGGAAATTCCTCAAGTAGAAGCTGGAACCACGGGCAAAAAAATTGAAGAACTTCGTGGACGATGGATGTGAGAGAACAAAGCGAATACGAGAAATCCTGAAATCCGCACATCAGATTTGAAAGAATGTTCGTGAGAAAACAAAGATATCCTATGCCCAACGCTGAGAGAAAACTTTGCGAACTGCGAGCAACGATTAGAGATCTTCATCTTCATTTTGACAGGCTTTCACTCCGATTGTTAAACTGTGGTGCTCAGTGTGAAGTTCTTCAGACGTTTAAATAAATCCAAATTTGGCACTAATTTCCAAGAAAGACTTTCTGTTCACTTTGCATTGACTGAACGCCGAGACATTGGTAGATTTCGCCTTCTTCAAAGCCTGAAGTTGACTGCGTTCTACCCAGCCACCTCCACAACCAAAAGGGACAACATACCAATCCAAGATTTCAATCACATGGAGCACAGAACAGCTTCTTCGCACACTCACGGTTTTCTATGAGTCTTCCATTGAGTGCTCCAAGTGGAGACCAATCGCACAGAGTTCGCATGGAAGCATAGCCTGCCTCTCACATTGGAAATAAAAGAAGATTCATTAATAAAAAGATTCAGCACCAATTTTGTCGTAAAATTTGTCTACCGGGTGTAAAATTCAAATTCGCGAGCTTATTATTTGTATAATCCCATGTTCATTCCCTATAGTTACCTTCTCTGCAAAGAACTAATCTAACGGGGAGAACGAACAGACAATGTTTGACAGTATTTGTCTTTTCTTAAACTGTCGGATTACCAAGATCTCCATCAAGGGCTTTCCTTTCACCCACGCAACAGCTTACTCGCCTTTCCCGCTCATGGGACCTAAAATGCACATCTATATTTCAGATGTTTGTTAAAACACTTTGGTTTTCGAAAGCGGAAAACTGTTGTTTCACATTTTTAAGGCAATTCTTATGGAATCTCTTCGACTAGTCAAGAAATACAATCCATCACTTCTTGTCTACCCATACTCAAAATTCGAGTACGACCCGCTCAAGAAGCTCGACTCATTCTATAGCAGCGTTCGTTTTCACCATTTCATTTTTAATTTGATGAACCAGATTTATGTAGAACACCTTTTGGGTTAGTAAACCACCGGCAGCAAACGGTTCGAGCCAACGACAATAAACTTTTGAAATGGCAACAAATTCCACGACCGACTTTCCGTTAACGGCATTGATCAAGAAATTCTTCGTATTCTTGTTGAGCAAACGCGAGGTGTTATTTTATTCTTTATTCACCAACAAGCTGACGTTTCGGCGGGTTTCGCCTTCCTCAGAGCTTGGAAAGGTTAACTTGAAAGCAATCTATTCGGCCAAACACCTCCATAACCAAACAAAGAGAACGCTAAACCAAGATTTCAACCACATTGAACACAGAATAGCTTCTTTGCACACTCACCGCTTTCTATGAGGCTTCCACTGAGTATGTTGCGTGGGGACCAACCGCACATAATTCACATAAAGCGTAAAGTTCTCTTCACATCAGAATAACAGGCTTATATACTGCCCATTATCAAGCGAGATAATGAGGCATTCATCCCTGGCGGTTCATTATCGGATTTCTGGAAATGATCCAGGAAGCCACGAGAGTTTTGCGCGCTTGTGTTCTCGATTCCTGTGCGAGGATCGTGACACGTATTTCAAAGTCCTCCTCGTTATGTCTCTGGGTCCTATGCGTGCCTAATGGGGTATTTGGTTTACGTTTGCCGACTAGATGTTCTTCTATACGGACGCAGAGTGGTCTACCCGTCCCGCCAATGTATTCGTCTACACACCCTTACAAGAGATTAGACAAGCTGTACCCGAGTTCATGCAATCACAGTTTCTACCATTAGGGCAAATTATGCAACTTTGCGCTGCGCGTAGATAGTCATATAGGTGGTTACGAACTAGCTGGCGCATAAGGGTACTCGGTGGCATTCCAACTATGTTTATCGGATTCGCTAGACCCGCTCTTCTTAATCAGCGTTTTGTAGCTGCACTTACATCATTCAAGATGAAGGTCCCGACGATAAAGACGATAAAAAGGTCCCGTTTTTCCTACCCTTCATCTCAAATGATGTAAGTGCAGCTATAAAACGCTGCTTAAGAAGGGCGGATCACGAGAATTTGGTAAACGTAGTTGAAATGCCACCGAGTACTCTTAGCCGCCAGCTAGTTCGTAACCACCTCTATGACCGTATGTGCAACGCGAAATTGCATAATTTGTCTTAATGGTAGAGATAGTGATTGTATGAGCTCGGGTATAGTTTATCCGATCTCCTGTAAGAGTGCGGAGACGAATACATTGGCGGGGCGGGTAGACCACTCTGTGTCCGTATAAAAGAACATCTAGTCGGTATACGTAAACCAAATACCCCACTGGGCACGCATAGGACCCAGAGACATAACGGGGAGGACTTTGAAATACGTGTCACGATCCTCGCACAGGAATCGAGAACACAAGCACGCAAAACTCTCGAGGCGTTCTGGATTAATTCCAGAAATCCAAAAATAAACCGCAGGGAAGAATGCCTCATTATCTCGCGTGATAATCAACAGTATATAAGCTTGTTATTCAGATGGGAGAAGCACTTTAGGCTTCCATGTGAATTCTGTGCGATTGGTCTCCCCGCAACATGCTCAGTGGAAGCCTCATAGAAAGCGGTGAGTATGCAAAGAAGCTATTCTGTGTTCAATGTGATTTAAATCTTGGTTCAGCTTTTCTCTGTTTGGCTATGGAGGTGTTTGGCTAAATGGATTGCTTTCAACTTGACCTTTCTAGACTCTGAGGAAGGCAAAATCCGTCGCAACGTCAGCTTGTTCGCAAATGAAGAATAAAATAACACCTCGCGTTTGCTCAACAATAATACGAAGAATGACAATAAATCTTTCCTGCAGGAAAGTCACTCATGGAGTGAATAACCTGCAGATAACATCCAAGTTCAAAGTTTTGCTCAAAATTCATTCTATTATTTCAGTCGGATCGATGCAGTACGATCGACCAGCCAGCAGACTTAGGCATAGATGGCCTAATTCTCTGGAGTAGTAGCGCAAACATGACGAAGCGGTGCGAAAAAATCAAAGACTATATAGAAACCGATCTTGGACCGTGAGTGCACCTGTGAAAGTTTTTCGGATGATTGCCACCTTAGCCAGTTGAGAACGGCTGAGAATTTGTTCCTATTGAAAAACAAAAGAATATGGATGTTGTTACCTGCGTTTCAGTAACATCCAACGGGTCATCGAAAAGCACTACCAGTGCAAAACAACGAAGAGTTGTTCCACTGAGCAAAAATGTGTGTTAAAGAAGTCAGCCACAGGGTCAGCCTTCCTTCGCCTCTTTTGAGTTTGAGGTTCTTACTTTAGATATTCAGTTGACAGCTCTTCTTTTGTAGGCCTCCATACCCATACACCACCACCTGCGCCTCAAGCAAGAGTAATCAGGCTAACTATGATGACTACGAATGCGTTCTGTAATCGCCACCGTACAATTTTGTCGATCGCACTTTATCAGTCGATAATTAATGAATTGCTGATTGTCGAAAAATTTTTTGTCTTTTTTGAATTAAGTAACGGTATCCCCTTTCACAAGTCACTGTTAACTTTTAACAATTGAATGTTACCGTCAGAAAGGTATCATATACAGTTCACAGTAAAATTTTGATTTAAGACCATTGAAATTGAAATCTTTCATGAGCAAAACTGAGAGGAAACGGACAGTCATTTTCAGTAAGAATGTTGACTTCTGCTTTGTCATCGAGCTAGTACTACAAATAAGAATGAACGATATCTTAACAAAGGTAATATAGATTTTGATGACTAGGTGAATTCGACATTTGCAACCACTCAGTCAACCTTATGCAGAAAAAACTAGCCGAAAGCGTCGTTATTCTCCTAACACAGGGTAAGCGATTTCTTCTTACCAAGTAGAATACTAAACGAACGACGAAGAAGGTGGAAAGTTGTTGCAACGAATGGCTTGAGCATTCAGTTAAGTTCGCATATATAAAGCATGAAAGATAGAGTGTTCGACATTGATCACTTTCTTGAAAACGTGTGGTGAATTCGACTCCATTCGTGGAACCAAAGAAGTAAATGACTGCGTAACCGGCCTGTGCACAAATTGCGGCACCCTACCAATGCATCATCTCAGTTTTTTTTTACCTTGCATACAAGTCATGCAGCGGTGTTCCGACATTAGAGGGAAGAAAGAACTAGTTAACCTTTTAAACGGAATCAAACAAAATACCAAGTATATGAGCTGTTGAACAACTCTAACAAAGTGTGCGTTTATACTTTGGTCAATTGAGGCTGACAAGATGGAGTTGGTCTCCACACCATTGGATGGATGTCTTCTCAAATGTTAGGGAAATGAACAAAATAAAGCGTTGGTAGCCCCATCAGTGAACACGCTCTTGTGAACTAATATAACAAAGAGAAAAAACAGACAATATTTGGTAGTATTAATCTTTTCTTAAACTGTTGAGTTGCAAAAACCACCAAAGGCTTTCCCGTCACTCACTTAACAGCTTAGTTGTCTTTCTCGCTCGAGAGACCTGAAGAGCACATCTATATTTGAGATGTTTGTTAAAACACTTTCGTTTTCCAGAGGCAGAGCATACCATGATGGCATTTAATATTTTCAAGGATATTCTTTTGGAAACTCTTCGAATAGTTGAGAAGTACAATCCATCACTTCTCGTCTACCCGTACTGGGAAATTTGAGTACCACCCATGGAGCTTGTCTCGTTCTATGGCAGCGTTTGTTTCCACCATTTCCTTTTTCACTTGATAAATCATATTTATTTACGTGGAATACCTTTGTATTAGTACACCACCAACAATAAATAGTTCATTGGACAGTATTCAAGCCTGTTATTGTAAAGTGAAGGAAAGATTGCCCTTCCATATGAACTCTGTGAGGTTGGGAATCACGTGACTTATTCAGTGGAGGACTCGTCGAAAGCGGTTAATGTACAAATAAGCAATTCTGTGTTTGATCTGATTAAAATATTCGCTTAGCACTTTTACAGTTTGGTTATGGAGGTGTTTTGCTGACTAGATTGCGGTCAACTTCACCTGTCCAGGCTCTGAGGAAGAAGAAATCCGCTGAAATGTCAGCTTGTTCCTGAATAAAGAAATAAGATAACACCTCGCGTTTGATCATTGAGAATAAAAAGAATCGTTCGATCAATGACGAGCCTAATAGAAAGTCGGTCGCGGGATTTACAGAATAAATAGCATGCTGGAATGCATCACCTATACCATCTGTAGTCCCGTTGATCGTCGAGTGACTCGAGAAGGCCCCAGTAAGTCTTCCATTTTTCCCTTTCGCGTGCAAGAGTAGCCCAGTGGGTTCTGCTCGCTCTAGGGACTCTTCGAGCATCATATCTTTCTTCAAGGCTCTTTGTGAAGAACTCTGACCATCGGGTCGGTGGTCTTCCTGCAGTACGTTTGACATCCCAAGGAATCCAGTCACTAACGGCTCTTGTCCATCGGTTGTCATTCATACGCATTACGTGTCCGGCTCTCTTTATCTTCGACTGTTTGGCGTACAGAACGACATCTTTGATTTTTGATCGTTGACGCAGATTGGAACTTCGGATCCCATCCCTTACTTGTGTGGAACGGGATACTTTTAGCATCGTCCTTTCGACTGCGCGTTCTATAACGCCGAGTGAGCTTTCAACTTGCTTACGCAGCGACCAGGTTTCTGACGCATACGTTAAGACAGGAAGTACCGTTGAGTCGAAAAGGTGGGCACGGAGTTGGGTGTTCTTTGTTCTCCTCACTGCATCCTCGATGCTCTTGAAAGCTAACCAAGCCGCTCGTTTTCTTCTGGCCAGCTCTGGAGCTAGGTCGCTCATCATATTGATTTCCTGACCTATATACATAAAACTGGAGCATTCGGAGATATTCGTTCCGTTGAGCGTGAATGGGGTATGTGAAACCAATCCGTTCTTCATGAGCATCGTTTCTGTGAGATTTAGTCGAAGACCAGTTTTTCCACAGGTTTTGTCAAATTCGTCAAGCATACGTTCCGCTTGTCTAATGCTTGGTGTTATATGGACGCTGTCATCAGCAAAGCTAAGGTGGTGTAACTGCCGACCATCGGTTTTCACTCCCATATTATCCCATTCCAATGTTCCCATGACGTTCTGGAGTGTGGCGGTAAATAATTTTGGCGAGCCTTGCCTAACTCCTCTTTTGACGTCAATGTTAATATCGTTGTAGAATGGTGATATCTTGGTTGTGAAATTTTTGTACAGCTCACAAAAAATCTTTATGTACTGAGTAGGGACTACTTGACTATTAAGGGCTTCCAAGACTGCTTCTGGCTCTACTGAATCAAAGGCCTTCTGTAAATCAATGGAAGTGAGACAAAGCGGTCTTTTGTCCGCTAGCGATACTTCGATGAGCCGTGTTACCGCGTGCGTGTGGTCCATCGTACTAAATCCACTTCGAAGCTCTGCCTGCTCACATGGCTCTCTTTCGTCTAGTGTTCTGTCAATCTTGTTTAGGATGACTCGAATGAAACGTTTGTAGACGACAGACAGCGAGCAGATTGCGCGATAGTTGCCTATATCGTGTAGGTCACCCTATTTGAACAATAACACGGTCTTACTGGCCTTCCACTGAGTAGGGACCTTGCATTCAGACAGGTAACGTGTGAAGAGCCGAGCCAATGTGTTTACGAGGACTGCCAATAGGTTCTTCAGGTGTTCTGATCTTATCCTGTCCGGACCTGGTGCTGTTCGATTATTCAATGACGAGATGGCATGTCGGATTTCGGAAGGGAGAACCGCTGGTGCAAAATATCCATCCCTCTTTATTTCATATGACGGAAGGTGGACGTGGCCTTCGAAGAGATCCGAGTAGTATTCGTGAATGATTTTCTCCATTGCCTTTCTGGACGCTGGAACTGTTCATTCTGGGCGTTGGAGTGTTTGTTTGCGCACACAACCCATTTAGGAGCACAGAAAATGCAATGGATAGAGATTCTATGCAACACATGTATGCTCACTACTCTCCGTCGCGAAACAAACGAGCCTTTCATCTTTCTGGAGAGACAAAGCTGGTATTACAATTGTTCGGGAAAAGCTCCTTACAATGCCCAGAGTACGGAGACTACGCGTATCAAGATCTCTGGAAAGCTCTAGCACAGGTTCCAGGATTCCAAGGAGAGGCAAGTCATTGAATGGCTGCATTGGAACAGGTTTTTGGATGACTGATACGAGACAACAACAGAATAATGGTTGGCATTTAAATTATGTAAAATAACTAAGGAAATAGATAAGTAAAAATGACGCGGAGATCTAAGCACTAACTTTCTTTCAGGTTCTGAAGAGCGCGATGCTGCCGAAACCTCAGATACCGTTGTGTTGTATGTGTCGTTTTTGTACGGAAGTAAGCGTCTGCTGAATAACAACCTCGTGATTGCTAAAAAAAACGAGCTATTTATAATCCAATGCCGAGGTTAACAAAAAGCCGATCCTGGGAACTATTAGCGTTACCACTGGCGACTTTGTTTAGCTTTTATGAAGGCATTTTGATCGTTCAAATGCCAACTATTTCGCATGTGATGTCGTCCTGATGGCAAAATATAGAATTGTTAACCTTTATTATTAGGTTATGTAAAAAAATACTTTTACTCGGTGAAAAATAGTGAAATTTTCTCAATGGTGAATGAGCAGTCCAGTGATGGTATGTGATCGACCAAGGTTTACCACGGCGGCAATCATGGAATGCATTCGTAGTCGTCATAGTCAGTCGAGTTACTCTTGCTTGAAGCGCAGATGGCTAAGTAAGGGTATGGAGGTCTACAAAAAAAAACTGTTTGTGGACTGTAGGATCTTGGTATCAAAAATTCAAAAAAATCGAATAAGTGCTAACATCTTGTCGGACTTTTTCAGCATACATTTTTGAGTAACGGAACAGTTTTTCGCTCTTTTGCACCGTTGCTGTTGTTCGATGACATGTAGAGTGATGCTGAAGTGACGATGGCTGGAGCCGTTAAACAACCATTGTTCGAAAAGAAAAAACCCTAGTCGTTTTCTTTGCCTAAGATGTCGAACGTTCAGCAGATTACTACGGAAAGACTCACGGTCCCAAGTGGTTTTTTACGTAATCCTTGATGCTTTCGCAGCGCTGTGCCATGTTTGCACTGCTGCTCCAGAAAACCAAGCCATCTACGCCCAAATCTGCTGGCTGCTTGATTGTACTGCAGAGATCCGACTAAAATGGGAAAACGGAAATCAGAATATTGGAACACTCAACGTGTTCTGTATTTAATTCGCCTTTTATGATATTTTGTCTGCAGCTGTAGTTCCACAGTTGTTTCTTCTGCGTTGCTTAGAATTGTATGTTATAAGAAAACCAAAGCGTCTTTTTTCTAGGCGTTGCGATTCCAACACGTACTTAAATGGCATCGGTTAAAGTAAAGAAAATGTGTGAAAACAAACACTGTCGTAGAAAGAGTGGAGGTGTTGAACAGGGTCGTACTCGAATTTGGAGTACGGGTAGACCGGAAGAGGCGGATTATACTTGTTGGCTATTCGTAGTGCTTCCAGAAGAACTGCCTTAAGACCTTAGATAATGGTATGGTGCAATTTTGTCCCCAAATAAAGTTTAATAAGTGATTTGAAAATAGAAATTCACAAGAATTTAAACAAAAAAAGAATGATGCTCATCTCCTATGAGGTCAGAATGCGAAGTGAACTGTTCTGCCAAAGGTACTAAGAATGGAGCCATTAGTATGTTTCCGTGACCAGTTGATTGCTAAGGTTGCGAAATCGTAATATTCATCTCATGTTTGTTAGCGTATTTACTCGTAAACTCACTTGGACGTAACGAAAGTGCTGTTCGGCAGAAGCCTTAGATTTAAGGTAGATTGATGGTGACAAAGCGGTGCTCTCGTCAAAGATATATTGCATTCTAAATGAGAACTTTTCCTTACTCACTTTTAGCTTCGATTTTTTTCAGCCTTACTCTTCCATCTACTTAAAACAAAATTATCTGATATAATATTCGTTGTTTAGGCTTCCATGCCAACAAAACGATAAATTTGTTTAACATTAACCGCACTACCTGTCATCGTCCCTCAACCACACTCTGAGTTCGCCGTCTGACTAAGCGGCTATGCCGAATTTATATCGCTACGCGTTGAAAAAATCTTTCGACAACAGGTTTTTATTCCTTCTTTGATAAACTTACACGAGGTTGATAACATTCTTTATTTTCGGCTAACGTTTCTACGGTATCGTCTTCATCAGAGCCGATGATCCGATGAAGGTTTTGTTAAGTTATCAAATATACGGACCAGGTTTCCATCGACCACCTTGGAAATTCTATCGATCGACTTCAAAATAGTGAAAAAGAATCCTCTACGACACAATAAGAAGCTTGTAGAATGATGCACTGAAATCGATCCGTGCAGCCGTCAATGTACAAATCATCGATCCAGGTGCTAAAGTGGTATATAGCTCCCAAGACCCAGGCAACATTTGAAGTGTGACCCGCACCAAGGAGCTGACATCACTACTATCCCTTTGTTTTCCAATAAGCCAGTGATCGTATTCTCAGGTTTTCTAACCCCTTTACTTAGATAACAGTTATTCAATAACCACCTATTCCTAACCTAAAGTGCGTTTATCGCTATTTTTATAATCACAATATGCTTTTTGCTCGCTTGAAGTTACGTGTTTCAATCCACTTCACTTATTTCTAAAAACTCTCACTTGTCGTTATAGCTTTCGAATTTTCGAGAGCAATTGTAGTCACTGCCTTTTCGGCCAGCGTTGTAGTTGCAGTACGGAAATCCATAGAAGCTCCACAATGCTTTCGGTCGCATCTGTCTAGCAGTTTTTATCGTTTCAACGAGGAATGTTCTAAGCAAAAACGTATGAAAATACTGTTTTCATATTTTGTTTTTTTAAATAAAACAGTTTACTTTCGAACGATGCGAAAACAGTTTGGTGTCAAACGAACTTAGCAGCGTTATCAAACTGGATCACAGCTAGCTGTCGTGCTTCTGCATCGCTTAGACTTGGATGAATTCTTTTAACTCGTTCAATTGATGCTTCTTGATAGACCTGTAAGGTTAGAAGAAACCTTTTTGTTGATGAAAAGTGGTAGGTCTACAAAATTTCTTTCTAAGCCGAAGATGATTTCACTTGGTTGACTTTATACGGAACCATTCCCATAACTGCGAATCCTAGCGTTAGAACATGTGACAAGATGAGACTTTTTCCGAAGCGAAACACTAACCAAGATCGATTAAGAATTCAAGCCCACCATCGCTCCTGGTGAGCAAATTAGTATCAGAATTGTCCAGCCGGATAAACATACGGGCACGGTATTTAGAGAGGCTGTTGGAATTGATTGCATTTGCCAAATACGAATTCAGTCGAACTATACGGTGGTACGAATGAAGTCCATGGTACATTTCTAAAAGGTTGTTCAACTCTAGAGGCTTTGCTTTTCACGCTTTGTTATCTCTTGTCCCTCCTCCAGCCATTAATCTCCACATCGTAAGTGCTCGGAAATGGGTATTCCGTTCTGTAGAACAGCAATATACGGAGAGAATCCATCCCTCAAAAAAGAGATTCCCATACAGGGAGGCTATTCATCACTTCCGTTCTGATTCAAATTCAGAGCAAATCAAACTCGTTATTTGGTAACATAGCGAAAAGAATTCTGGTTGCAAGGTAATACATTTTCCAAAGAGCTACGTTAGTCGCCCACGTGGTGAGCACTCTACCACAGGTTTGCCGAGGTCGCAATGAAAAATCTTGGAAAATTAGAAACATAAACCTTTTTAAATATTTAATGAATCGCTTTTGACTTTACGAAGAATTATACAGAGTTCAATACACTTTATATTTGAGAGTTATTTCCGTAGAAGGGCAAAGTATGCGTTCACTGTGATCTGGACTTAGCCGGGCTGTGGCTTTCTCAAACCATAACCATGCCAGGAAATGAGAAATGTGTTCAAGCGTTGAGAGAAAGAGAAAGCGCTCATTCTCACTTTTGATGCTGCACTCAATATTTTTTTTGGAAAACATCGTAAAATTGCAATGTTTTGCCGAGATATGTGCAAAACTCAGAACCTCAGTTGAGCCTCGAACCCGCAACACTTTCAGTGGGCTAATTGCAGTTGATGATTGGTGACAGCGTCGACAGACTAAAAAGAAACTGACTGAGACAAAGGCGAAACTGGGGCCTTGCTTGGTGTGGTGGGTAGCACTTGTGTTCCGGTGTGGGTAATCAGAGGTTCGAAGTCACTTGAAGTTCCGACTTTTGCTCGTATTTCAACAGTACTGTGGCTACTGTAAGTTTGCATGAAATCAAAATTATTTAAAAAATCTAAGATTAATGCTATCTTATAATTTGAGATTTGGCTTGTTCTCAGGAAATTACCTTCTTTTTGTCATAGAGTTCTTCGAAAAGTGGGCGCCAGTGCTCAAAATCTATAATGGCGTGATTGGTGAAATTTTCTTCAGGTATGATGTTTGTTATATCCTTTCGAACTTTCTGAAGATGAGCTGCTAAACTGCAATCCTGAAAATTATTTTTTTGTAGGGGTCCTATAATGGAAATAAAAGAAAAAAGAGAAAGAATAAAACGAAAAAGGCAGAGGAGGAAGAAACGTAGGATAGGATGGGTTCGATCGTACCTGAGGCAGACCGCCGTTGACTGGAGAACTTTTGTTGTAATCTTTAAAATACGGGTAAAAACCGAATTCGAATTGGTAGAAGATAACGATATTCACACCGTAGAATGTATATTCTGTAAGTGAAAACAGTGATGCTTTCATGGTTTCAGCTTTCTCAAAAGAACTTTATTAAATTCTTTTGTCAACAGTGTGTACTTCCATGGTTGATGTTAGTGCTCACTCGGATTGGCTTCTATTCCGTATTCCTCGACGGAGAGGTTTATGTTCATTTTAGAGCATATCTCTGTAGGGGCGTTCCAGTAGACCTGAACATCGGTCCATTGAATTCCCAAGAACTGAATGCAAGGATCAGTGATTTTTCCTGCAAAGTTTCGAACTGCGGTTCTTTCTCATGACTGGCGGGGATCACCTGCCGGTTAGTCGAATTCCCACTTAGCTTCCTTGATGAAATGATGAGGTGCTAGGAGCAACCTAAATGTGCCTACGTGCTTAGTACCAAGGTTGATTCATTTGATGAGTTTCATGTCCCCGTTAGTAAAGGCATTGATTAAAATCTCTATTAATATTACTATTTATTCCTGCTAGTATGCTTAAATATAAAGTCACTGTACCATAAACATCCATTCCGGTAACAACCTAAAATCAACTGATTGTTGATATTCTTAACTACTTACCCAAGGTGTTTCGGGATGGCATCTGACATATCAGCTTTTCGCCCATATTTAAACGAAAGCGTCAACATCTATTTGGTTTTTCACCGTTTGGATTTCAGAGTCCAAAAAACTTTATGTGCATTTTAGGACCAAATGCACCATAAGTGTCGCATTTTGAAAATGTGATTCATTAAGTGAAGAGAGCCCCACAGAGTGATCAAATGACCCAAGAAATTGAGGTGATTTTACTGAACGAAGAATAACAGAATATGTTGATGTTGGTAAATATCTAAGCTAAAAACCTCACCGAAAATGAGGTTGGGTGAGTTGTTAGGAATATCGTCAACAAAATGACAATGCAAAAGAAACCCATGCCGAATGACGTTTTTGAGAAAGAACTGAAACGAGATCAGAAGATGCTGTTTGAGAAGAAAAGTTCATTTGCTCTACATTTTTTCATAGAGAAGGAAAACGAGGCTGAGTGTCCGAGAGTGGTTGCATCAACGAGTGATAAAGGAGAGCATGGTAGTCTGAGCATTATCTTGAGTCAAAGAACAAACACAAAGTGTTTTTCAGCAGTTGATTCACTCGATTGGAATTTAGCACTAGGAGGCTTCAGAAAAAAGCCATAGACGAAAGCTGTAATGCTCGGCGAGTTCCTAGTGCAAGCAGAGCCCAATGGACTGCTCTTAAGTTTGACAGAGACAAGTAGAGGCCAAAATATGCCTTCTTGAGTTAATCGACGATCAACGCATTTTCAGGCGCTATCGGTTAACATAGTCAATCATTGTTTAACTACTTAACAAGCCCTACCGGTAGCAACCCTTGCCAGAGTAACTTAGTGTATTTCTTTCCTTCAAGGACCGAAAATCACCATTTTTTACTTCAAAACGTGAGCACTGTTTCTAAAGGATTTTCTTCGAACACAGTACACATATCTATTTTCATGCAATTATTATGGAATTATATCGAGCTTCTGATAAGCACGAACCACCACTAAGCGTCTTTCCGTACTCTGAATTCAAGTACGACGGAGCTCGATTCTTTTGTACAACAGTGTCTGTTTCCATGCATTATATAGAACTGAGAGAGGCACATATATCGAAGACGTCAACGACAAAGAGCGCGAATAATAACCCTTTAAGAAAACGTATTTTTCCCTATAGAAAATAGTGAGGTTTCTTTAGAAATCATACATTTTCTCACTTTTCCTATTTCTTACCTAATTTTTTTGGTTTTATTTCAGTCGGGTCTATAGAATGCAATCAAATGGTTATCTTAGTTTGATGTTGACGACCTGATTTTCCGAAAAAACTGCAGCAGCATGTCACATCGTTACGGTTATATCAAAAACTAAGTAAAAAGCTAATTTGAACAGTGAAAACCGCTCTATATACTTGGATACTTGGTTGACCCGTCTTCACCGATAATGCAGACCTCGGCATAATTTCCGCTTCTTCGGAGTTTTGCTGATATAGCCGTCGTGGTTCTCTGAGGTTCCGAGGTCAGCCTGGCCAAAGTCTGCACCAAGTCGCTCCCACCATACACAGTCGTCTGCTTTGCTGGATCAGAGAGAGATTTGCCACCATGCGACTAGCTTCATATCAAGGCGGTGGTGGATCTTAGTACTGCTTTACTCGTAACTAGGCTTCCTGATCGAGACGTTGGACTCCTTCTTACCTTGGAAGACCCTGCCGGAGGGACGAATACCGCGCTGTACATCACAGCTCGACACCCAGGAAAACTTCCCAGCCGCGATGAGGTGGTAAACCAGTTCGGAGGAAACTGCTCTGTAACTTTTTGGATTCTGCTAAATGTCCACTATCTTAAGCACTTGAAATCGATTTTTCGACGATTTTCATTAAAAGATGGTGCTCTCTCCACATTTTTCGTCATCATTTCAGCTTCACCCTACTTGTGTTCAACGGACGAAATGAATGCGAAATGACGAATAATTCCACCGTAGAAAAAAACGCAAATCTAAAAAGACTGATATTACGCTAGTTTTCATTACTTCTATTTTTCAATTTGCGATGTAGAGGCGCAGCATACGCCGACCACGCATACATCGGTAGGCCACCGCGAGTCATTGTAAAGACCAGATATGCATTCAATGACCTCCAACGATACTTATTGAAGTCGGATGCTTGGTGCATCTCTAAAGGATTGATCAACGCCAAGAGCTTTATTCTTTATCTTCTTAGTATACGAGTCTCGGCTTCGTCTATCATAGTTCTTATTTTGAAGGTCTCCATACCCACACTTCACCGTTTGCAATCCAAGAAGGATTAATCCTAAAACAATATAATAAAATTATATAAGATTTCAAAACAAGCTATTCTGGCTACGTTCAATGTTCCACCAGTGCTCTACGGCGCAGCGAAGAGTGGCCATTGACACAATTCCTGCATACTTCGTTCTCAAATTACAGTAAAATCCTTCGTTACCATCACCTGTATTACATGTAATCTCACCAATCATAGTGTAAGTTGAGAGGTAAAGATAAACTTCACTAGTTTCCACTGCGCTGCACAGTTCAGTGCGTCCCGACAAGAGTTTTGCATAAACAAGCGAGATTTTGCAATTTTCACGTGTTCCTGCTCGGTTGCTTGGGAAGCGCTTTGGTTAGAGATGCTGTGCGACGTAGGACGGCTAGTTCGACCGCGCCTCGAGAGGAGCAGGCGCTCTATTCCTATGGGGCACAACAAATTGATGGCCTACTTGTTTGGAAAAGGTATTTAAGATCACAAAGGCCGGTCAGTGCCTGTGACGTAGGCCTAGAAACATCCTAGAGAAGCCATACTAGGACTCCATGAGAATCAACTCGACCAAAATTCAACAGCATTCATGGACAGCATAAAATTCTCAGCTGTCAGTGGAACCTACTCGAAAATCCAGAACTGTTTTTGAATGACTAATGCAAGGCAGGAAACAAAGTGAAACAAATCCCAGAATTTTCATAATATGTTAATTCACTTCTTATAGATATATAAGAAAGCGGATAGCGCAGTGGTGGTGATGTCCGTCATCACCCGTCATCACGAGCATGGTGCTAGCTCGATTTCTTTCCGGGCGAACCAAGCCTCTTAACGCTCCGAGATCGGAAAATTGGTGCCAGACTTGTCTGGGAAAAAATAACTCTCTGCAATCCAATTAGGAATGCTCCAGCCCGGCTATCTCAAGACTTCAGGGATAATTTCTCAACCAGCATTCTACGACATTCAAGATGAAATGGAAATCTTCAGGCAGCAACCGAAGCATCACGTGAAACTTGAAAGACCTTCGTGGACGATGTACGCGAGGAAACGAATTAGGTGCCAGAAGTGATGGGATCCGCACAGTAGATCTGAAGATGGACCAGAAAAAATAAAATGAAAAAGTAGATATATAAGTACACAAGTTATGGTTTTATTCTTAAGCGGGCCAGCGGTTGTCAATAACGATATTTATCGACTACTAGCTAGTGTTTCAACGGTTTCACATTTCTTAGAGCCGGGGAATGTCAAATCGACACGCAATCTACTCATTTAAAAGCTTTCATAATCTGGTTAGAAATAATTCAATACAAAAATTTCATTTTCATAATGGACAGCTTTTCTTAACACTTACCATTTTGTTTAGCCTTTATTTACCACTTACTATTTTTTCACGGCAGGGTATTTTTTGAAATCCAACCACAAGGATGCTGAGATATCAGCAAAACTCGGAGCCCAGGCCAGATTCGAACCCGCGTTTACTCTTTCGGGGTGCTCACGTGTTATTAGCAGCACCAACCGAGGACCTTGTTTTGCATTCCTCTTTCCATAGTTTTTTACCGTAATGGTGCTCTAAGTAGTCACCTGTCAACGGCAATGGTCTCGGGAGTACAAATCAAAATTGAACCCATTGAGCAAAGCCTGCAGCCGAGGTCACGATATTTAACTTTAAAAGAACTCAACCCTCTAGTAGCGAAAGGGTAATCGAACGTTCGAATCTGAACTGGGGTCTGAGTTTTGCAATTATCTGAGCATCTTTGTGATTGAACACAGTCGTTTCCCTTCGACAAGCAGACTAACGTCATATCCTGCTTGCAATGTAAACTAACGCGATGTACTCACATCTTGAAATATATTATTTGGTTTCCGTCCTCATGTAGACCATATAGTCCGTGTAGTAGTCTTGGTTTGATGAGGTCCGGGACAACACGTTTCAGGTAGCTGCGGAGAAAACATATTGTTCGCGTAGCTTATTTGTCCTAGTGAAAAAACTTTTCTTAGTAGTCAGAAATACTCTGCTGGTTCATGAACGCATAAGGGACGCGTGTATTGCAGAGATTAGAGCTGCTCTGCTAAATACACGTAGTCTTTGGTCCGATCCCGCTCCTCTGGTTCATCAAACATACCATTTGTCCTTAGTTGTCAAATTGTTATCAGACCTTCATGGGTGGTTAGGAGTACTCAATTGATAAATCGATAGGCCGCTGAAAATCATGGTATAGGCCAGATTTGCAATGAATCATCTCTAACGAGGCTCAATGAAGTCGAAGTCTTGGCGCATCCCTTGGAGATTGATTAACATCGAAACCTTTTCTTCTTTCATCCTTTTGCACCCGTAGCAATTGCCTTGTCCGATTTTCTCTTAGTCTCAGCATTGTTCAGTTAGTCAATGTTTTATTCCTGAGAAGGCACGAGATTGTTATTACATTTTTTATTCGCAATAGCTTACTTTTCGGCGTTTTCGCCTTTTCCAGAGGCCGGAAAGGTTGAATTGACACACAATTTACTCAATCAAATACTTTAATAAGGCAAGTAGACAAGCTCAATACACAACCTTAACCTTCTTTATTTACCGCTTATTCTTTTTAATGGCAGGGTATGTTGCGAAATATAACTTCAATGATGCTGAGACATTGGCAAAACTCCGGACCGCAGGTGTCTGCGGTGAGGAACGAACGCGCTATTGTCCTTTCCGGGGAGTAACGCGTTCACCGCAACACGCGAATTGGCAGCTTTGTGATATGGGCTTTATACGTGGAGGTGGTTCGTTTTGAAAAGTGAACCTTCTTACACGCAGCGTAGTTTGACCCTCTAGAACACTGCCCAACCACGATCGGGCAGCGAATCATTAGGAAACCACCTACGCTACCTATAGCCCCATTAATCAGTAGACACCTTCACGTATCGAAGTCGCAACGCTGAGCCTCATGCAACCTCCTTGTTCGATAGACTTGAAGAGGGGATCATTTTTTTAGTAAGAAGCACTCTATTTTGTTTTGCATGATGAGAAGGTTTTTACGACGACGTGGTTAAGTTCTACTAGAGCTCATGTTTACTCTTAATGAACTGTTAAGGGTAAAAGATAAAGCTTAATTTTTTGATGTACTGCCTACTATTTTTAATGGTATGGATTATATGAATTACAACCATAGTGATGCTGAGATATTTGTAAACCTCATTCCGGAAGCTAACGTGTTACCAAATGTTACCTACATTAGAACCTCGGCTTAACTGGGTCCAGTGCTGATTTTTGCTCTCCAGATCATTCCCGTTTATGGGTGATAGCTAATGGCAACATTGAGGTAGAAAACTGGCTGAGAACGGCAGAATGAGGGACTTAGTGGTGTCGTTGGTAACACGTGAGCCCCCGGAAAGGATAGTCGCGGTTCGACTTCTCTTGGTATCCAAGTATTTCGAACATCTCAACATCATTGTAGTTGCAGTGAGATAAAGCGTTTGGCTTCGGTTACTCCTTTCACGGAACACACTCTGCCTACGACAACATCGAGCATTGTAGGAATGATCGATTAGCATTTGACCTGTGTAATAACTTAGTGTTGCCTTCCAATCTGCCTTTCATGTTGTGCTTCCATTTTCTTAGATTGGTTTATTACCAATTTGTTGATTAAAGGAAAACCATAAACGACGTATCTGAAGGGCGCCGAATTGAACCTAAGATCAGATGTGTATTGCGTCGCATCTCCAACCACTACGCTACGATGTTTCTTAGAAAATGGATATTAGACTGGCCACTTTCTTCCAGGGAATGTCAGGGCTACAGAGCCATCAAAACGCATCTTTAGGCCGAGTTTAAAGGAAAAGATTGAAGTCTCTGTGGTGCCGAAGCCCGATTACGAATTTAGGGACCTCGTTTAGTTTATTAACATTCTTTAGGAATTTCTTGTCGATAGAATGCATCGTGCTACTTTAAAGATCTTCTGAGGCAGAATTTTTCAATAAAAAAACACCAAAATTTAAAGCACTTGCTACTTAATTCAAAAAATTCATAGTTGGAATGATGAAAACCTCTAGAAAGCTGCGAGAGGAAGCTTCTGACCCCTTTGAAAATATTTTACCGTAAGAAGCGAATTACATTTGTTCACGTAGAAACAAGTCACTAGTAGGAATTAAAGCGTAGAGAAAAAAATTGGTACCAGGTAATACTTCGGCTTGATATTTTGGCAAGGGAGATGTCAAGGCTTGCTCTAGACCTCAGGCGTTTTCAATGAAAACATTATCAATTTCGCTGAATGCTGGTGAGTCGATTCTTCTCGAAATTCAGGATACCCCAATTCCCTATTAGATCACCGGAAATGATCCTGGAGAGGTTTGGCAACAATTTCCAGCCTGAAGAGATGAGGACCCTAAAGGTTCGAGGCGAGGTCGAAACAGCACCATGTACCAGATGAGTGTCATAACTACCACTATAACACCTTCACCACTGAAAAAAAGTAGTCGCTTTGATAGCCATATACCTATACAAGAAACCCCTACTCGGTTTCCATCAGTGAACTTTGGATCTAAGATTCCCATAAAACATCACTCGCGACATTTACGTTGGCTCACAGTAGCAAACGAATACAGTGGTAGTGATGCCGTTTAGTACGGGTTACCTACTGGTTCAACACCGCGCCGGACCCTCAGCTGTACCACGATTCGAGAGACAATCAGCCCGACCACTATCGTCAAGCAGCAGTCGAGCCTATAAACCCGAAGACTTTTGTGGATTACGGACGCGAGGAAACTATTCGAGTGCTTGGATTCGCAAAATATTTAGTGTTGGGATATCTATAAAACGTTAGTTATTAAACCCTACTTGTAAGTCGTATCGTGTCCTATCACCCTCTAAAGCATCAGTGCCATTCTCACAGGAGCGAATCGAACAGCCGAGAAGTACATTCCGGACCACTCATGCTCATAATTCGATTGCGGCTTAATTAAGCAGTTCCACTCGTTTCATAACGTTTTATTTTCACACCTGATTTTCTATTCCAATGGATTACATTTAAAGGTGCAGCTATAAATAAGAAATAAATAAACACAAAATAAGATGTCGACAACAAACCGTGGTGAGTTACAAGTTTTTAGGTTGACGTCGAAATAAAAATTTCTTAATCATAACCCTTTTATTTACTACCTTTTTCTTTTTGATGGTAGGATATGTTGCGAAATATAACTCGTATATAATGCTGAGATATTTGCAAAACTCCGGACCGCAGGTGTATGCGGTGGGGAACGAACGCGCACTATTGTCCTTACCAGGGAGTAGCGCACTTCACCACCACACCATCCGGGTCCTTCGCTTTCCTTGTCTCTCAGCTAGTTTTATCGATTTGGGTTCAATGCCGATTTGGGCTCCCCAGATCAATCCCGTTGACGGGTGATTGCTGATGGCAAAAGATCGATAAAACTATCTGAGAGATAGGCAAAGCGAAGGGCCCGGATGGTGTGGTGGTGAAGTGCGCTACTCCCCGGTAAGGACAATAGTGCGCGTTCGTTCTCCATCACATACACCTACGGTCCGAAGTTTTGCAAATATCTCAGCATTATATACGAAAAATTTCTTATTTTAGTTTCTTGTTTATTTTATATGACCCGTCTTGACGTCTACTGTGCGGATCCCAGCTTCTCACATTCAATTCGTTTCCTCGCATCCATTGTCCACGGAGGTCTTCCAACTATAACATGTGGCTTCGATTGCTGTTTGAGGATTTTCACTTCATCGTGAATGTCCTAAAATGTTGGTCGAGCAATTCTCCCTAGAGTCCTGAAATAGGCGAGCTGGAGCGTTCCCAACTGGATTGCAGAAAGTGATTTTTTCCCACAAGTCTGGTACCAAATTCACTACCCTGCTGGGATGAGAGGCTTTGTTGGCACAGGGCGGAATCGAACTAGCACCATGCTCGCAATGACAGGCATCACTACCTATTCCCCTTGGAATAAAATTATGCAAGAATAATCATTAAAAGAAAATGAAATAAAAAACTCGTCGAAGATTTTAATATTTTTGACTTCTATTTATTTCAACAGGATTGGTACAGTATATCGAAGGAACCGGTTTTGTGCATAGTTGGCATGATTTTCCGGAGCAGCAGCAAAAAAAATAGTCCCAATGGTTACTGAAGCATTAAGAACCTCATTAAATGTTGCCTCGACCCATGAATGGATTTCGTGCTCTGGATGCCCGCAAAATACCCCTGAATATCTGAAATCGCGAGAAAGTGAAAACGACTAAGGTTTTTCTGCCTGTGTGATGGAAGTCTAATGGTACTAGTCGTCTTGCTTCAACAATACCCTACGCGTCACCGAACAGCAGAATCGGTGCAATAAGGCGAAAACTCACTGTGTCACTCACAGCCGGACCTCCCAAGAGAACTTCCGTCACTTGAGCGAGAAATAACTCATTACGCTGTTCTTGTGAGAACAGTGCTTTTTTGATGACACCACCTATTTATAGCTCTTCGAAAAGATAAAGACCAGCCCACACTTTCACACTTTTTTTAGCACACTTTCCACATCGAGAATTGAGGATGCTTCACCGATGATCTTCGATTGATATGGTTATGGTTGATGCTGTTACTGTACTGTTAAACTACTGTTAAACTAAATACTGTTAAACTTTATAAATTTTGATAAGGTCGCAGCAATTATGTCAAACTACTGCTTGATCCAACAAGCAAATAAATACGTTTGATCACTTAATTACAAGAATAAAGAAGTTTATCGAGATGTCTTTCGCTGAAAGCTGATGTGACCGGTAGACTATATAAAATTTGTGTCCTTTATGAGGCGTGAAACTCGTCCAGCATGGGATTTCCTAGAAATTTTAGCTATATTTTGCAGTTTTCAGTTTTTGTTGCAGTTTGGGTGTGTGTGTGTGTGTCGGTGTGGGTGTGTGTATCGGTGCGTGTGTTTGTCTGTCGGTGCTGTGTGTGTGTGTGTGTGTCGGTGTGTGTGTCGTTGTGCGTGTACGTATGTGTGTGTGTGTGTGTCTCGGGATGTGTGTGTGTGTTTGTGTGTGTCGATGTGCGTGTTAGTACTTCCCTATTTGGGTTCAGTGAAGCGTACAACAGTCATATACACCTATTGCTCGACTTTGTGCTAATAGGACAATTCCGTTGAAAAATAAGCGACTAGTTCAATGTGTTCACCATGAATCGATTTCTTCTAAGACCATTGCCATCATCAGTTATCAGAGAGCGTGGTTAAAATAAAATTATTTGGCAGTCAGTACCAATCGATAGATCAGTGGTTTCATCAAGTGCCATTATGGATTCGGTACAATTAGTATTGTTGCATGTTACTCACTAATTTATACTGTGGTTCGATTTTCATTTTTTTCATCGTAGTGTATTTGATTAGTGTCATGCGGCCGTCAATAACCGCAAGCCACGCCCACGTCTTCAAACCACGCCCTATTTTGTTCGAGGATATTTGTCCACAAAGGAGTCGTCTCTCCACATACATTATACCACAGGATTCCAAAACCTTTGTTTTTTCTCGTTGTTACTGATCGATTACTGGTTTTAATGAAGTTTTCCTGTCTCTCCTTCGGTAGTTTTTTTTTTACAGAGAGACATTTTGCAGACTTTTCGAAATCGATTTTGCATTTCTGTTTGCGATTTTTCCATCGATTTTCCTTCATTTCTCGAATTTCTTTCATCAGCAATCGTTTGTTTACTGGCATTTTCTGGCTGGCTAACAGTCAAGTTGTCAAACTGTCAAACTGTCATCTCTAAGTGCAAGCCTCTGTGTGAATCTCGATTCGAGCCAATATAATGTAAAGATGACAGATGATTAATTGATAGTAAAAGAATTATTTATCGAAAAATAAGAATAAAGGAAGTCAAGGAGGAAAAGAGTGATAAGGAAAATTACTGTTGAAGCACAACCTCTTCACCATCTGATTTAATGCTTCCATGCACCGTTTTGTAAGTATTTTACATTTGGATGACGACGTTTAGCCTGTCTTTATGGAAACGTCAACATCAAGACAAAACCAGTTCAGCTAACCGTTAAAAGCTAGCGGAAATCCATAAAACAAAGCTAGTTACCCGGTAGAGTGGATGTTTACCACAGAACGAATTTATGTGCTTTTTGGAAGTACTTAATCGAAGTATAAATTATCTCTGACGATGAACTCATATTATCACTAACTACATGGGCCGGGACGAATAGCGTAGACTTCTTGCCTATTCAACTGCAGAAATACCGTAAACTTTGTGTTTACCTAGTTGAAGAAGTACCGTAGGCCTTTTTCATGCCCGAATTCTTAAACAGCCACCTCAGTTTGAACATCTAATGAGTTTCATATGGATTTCTTTTTATATTGATGATGAAGGTCTAAATTCTATTTCTACATGCAAAGAAATCTATCTATCTATCTATCGGCCTTCAGTAGTCATACCTGAATAATGTATTGAGTTATATTTCTCTATGTAGAGGGATATTTTATTTGTATACTCTAAGTAAACAAAAGAGAGCAGATAGCGCAGTGCTAGTGACGCCGACCATCATGAGTACGGTCGTGCTTCGATACGACCTGGCTCGCAAAGCCTCTCATAGTTCTAGGATTACGAAATTAGGACCAGGCTGGTAAAAGTTTGCTCTCTGCAGTCCAAGTGCGGGCGCTCTTGGAGGGTTATCTCAGAACTCCAAGGAGCGTGTTCTCCATCAGCATTCAATGGCATTCACGACGAAACGAAAATCCTTAAACGACAGCCGAACCTACATGCAAAAAGTTGAAAAGCTTTCGTGGAATGACGGATGTGAGGAAAATAATCGAATACTAGAAGTTTTGTAATCCTCGCAGTATATGTGAAAAACGGGTCGTTGAAAAAAAACTAGACATAAGCCTGTCAATGAAATAGATGGATGCAACTTCATCCTTTGCTTGGTCATCATTCAAGATGATTTACTAAGCTTCTGTCGGTACTCGGTTTAAGGTTGCTTTTATGGTGCGACTGTCTTAGGCAGTCTAATGAATGATAGGACTTTATTCTTATCAGTGGTATATATCTCCACAAATAACTGGGCGGTTTTTCTCTGCGCATAGGTGCCTGCTTTAGCACATCATCTTTTTTGTTCTCTAACCACCATCTTGCACTTCAGTATTCCTCCGAAGCTATGAGTTACCAGTAATATTAGTTTCAGGTATATCGGTTTTATGTAATTGAAAAAATCCTTCAGCCCATTGTAATGACGCTCCTATGAGCTTCTTTCAGCGACAATTTTGGTGTATTCATTAGTTCTTTATAAAGACGTGATATTGCTGTGCACTGTAGTATTCACCTAATCTTTAACTTGTATATCTACATCTATCAGCTGATCGGTAGCTTTTTGGACCAGAATTCTATGCTGGAGCATTAAGCGCCGCTGACTTCCCACGATGGTTACTGCGAGATAGTTTGAATGTTATCCATCAATTTGGATGCTTCATAGTATTCTCTACACTGGCCTGTATTTGGAATCCATCAGAGAATAGAGGTTTTCCAGTTGGAAAAATGCTTTGAGAAGGTATTCCATTGATATGGGATAAAATTCGGTCGCTGAATATCAAATGCAGGAAACAGCCAAAGGCAACTGGTGATTGCCGTCTCAGCGGAAATTAGCATAGATCTCGCTAGGTCTTCAAATTCACCGACCTTTCAACTATTTATTGTCGCTTGAACTTATTCAGTGACCCGGATGGTGTAGTGGTGAAGTGCGCTGCTCCCCGGTAAGGACAACAGCGCGTGTTCGTTCCCCACTGCATACACCTGTGATTCGGAGTTTTGCAAATATCTCAGCACTTCATACGACTTACTCAGTGAAATACGGAGTGGAAAACTCTTAGAAAGAGCCTTTAAGGAGTCGAAATTCTCCGAAACGTCAGCTTTTATGTAAACAAATGGTCAAATAATAATCCCATGTTTTCTCATCAAGGTAAAAAATGGTTTTTAGATAGAGTTTTCTATACTTTCGAGCCGAACATGTGAGTACGGTATGCTCACGGAAGAATAGACTGGACTAAGTCGTTAATGCCTGAAATCAAATTCACTTTTTGTCTAAATGAGATGGCTTTCCAAGTTTTGTCAGCTTCAATAAATAGTGGAACTTGGTACCCATTAAGACCACGACGATGTTTGCCCTCAAAAATTCTCCGTCTTTTTCTTCACTAACGGAAAGTTGTCATCTATCCCTAGGTAGTTAGTTGCTTGTGAGCCATTTTCAGTGGAAAACTCTTACGTCCGAATAGGATGCCACCCATTTGAAAGAAGAAATTTTCTTAAAAAAGACGAAGTGAAGGGAAACATATGTTCAAAATAGGATCTTCGGACTTTATAGCTGATAGCTCGCGCCCATTCATTCCACTGTTGACTTTCGTTGGTATTAATTTTATGATTAAGCATTTTGGCTGGCGTATAATGTGTTAGATGGTCGGGAATCTACGTAGATCACATTGTTACCTTATTTAGGAATCTTCTTAAAATGATGACCCCAAGTTTTTCTAAAGCTGACGAGAACATTTCCATCACACACGGTCATTGCGTTGAACTTTGTATTAGAGCGTTTGTCATACCATGTAGTAATGGAGGCGGTAGAGATCTTGTAGAGCACCGTATCTAGTTCATTATTGTTTCAATACTGTGCTCTTCTAGAGTCCTCAGTTGGACCGTCTTGTTAGGATATATGTTGCACATTTAGTCACATAGAGGAATGGCTTTGAGTTATTTGATAGGCGTAAAAGACCCAGTGAGGATTGCACTACTGTGATCTCTACCCCGGTATGAGTAACCTTGATTAGCCTCTAAGACTTTTTTATAGCAGCTAGAAAATTGTGCAAAGCTCTTGCATGGTTTTTGGGGTCAGCTTTAAATTTTTTTCCCGTCTCTCTTCCATCAATTTTCCTCATCTGATGACTGTCTTGCTTGTTTTGACTTGAAAGCAGAGATGAAAACGGAAATCGAAAATCATTGATACAAGAAGAGGATCCATTCTTTAATATAGTTCTTTTCCAAAGACGTTCACTTATTATGAAGTCTGTTAAGGCATCTATTTGCAGCACGTATATCGCAGTGTTTAAATATGCCCTTTGGTTTATGTTTTCTTCGTGGTGGGATTTCACGCACTGTGCTAATCAAGTCTCTTTAGTTCAGAGATCAGCAGGTTAGCACTAGATTTTTCTGGAAAGATGAAAACTAGAACGAATCCGCACTTAATCATCTATACCATGCTATGAGTGAAATTAAACACATAGCGCATTTCTGAGGGGTTAATCAACTCCGAACGCTTTTTTTTCACCATGATGCTTAGAGGAAATGCATTAACCAAGAACAGAAAAACAGCTGTAGCATTGTCTTAATGGTCAAAGCCATTGAATATCTCTAGCAACCAGCGGTTTTTTCCATCCGTCTCTGGCTAATTCTGCTTGCCCGTCTTATTCCTTTCATAGGGAAACACAATCTTCCAGCTCTGATGGAAGCCACATCATCAACTAATGCAATATATGTGTATTTATATGCATATATATACACATATATGCATATATATTTGGCCTACACTGACATTTAAAACAACTGCTGATGGTATCTGAATAGGTTGGGCGGTATATTTGGAACTAGGAAGATGATGGACTAATAGAAGAGAACCAATCGAAATCATTTGAAGATGGAGCTGATTAAAAAATTACAGCTATAACAATTTTTGTGCGTTTTTCAGCATTCCCTTCGTTTGGTACGTTGTCTCACATGCATCATCCACGAAGGGATATCGGAATTGCGTGTGAATTCTGTTGACGTTTGAAAATTTATCTTCATCGACGTGAAACGCTTGTTGAGCGTAATTCTCTCTCGAATCTTCAGAAATCCCTCTTTACCGGAGCATTCAAAATTTTCACCATAGATGTAATCACCGACCTTTGTGGATCGGTGGGAAACTCGTGGACAAGTCTTTTACGAATTCGCGGACTCTGGAGGATTAGCATGCATGTGTTGGCCGGTGGCTGCTCGAACCAGAGACAATGTCCGTATTCGTGCACAGCATCTCTAGCCACTACACTTGCTGTGCCTCCATTACAAAGCATGGAGCTTCCGATGTTGATCAATCTCTGAGTCATACATTGGACTTCATCAAATACCTCGTTAGAGGTGATTGAATACATATCTAGCATATGTAATAGCTTGCAGTGAACGAATGAAGTGCCAAGTCAACGCTGCTATCTTCTCACATAAGTCTGGAACCAATTTTCCAACACAGGAGCATCAAAGACATAGTGATCCAGGGACGTGGTGTCGAACCAACAACCGAGTGGATACCACAGGAAACCGCAGGGAATCTCTAACCACTGCCATAAAATGAAACGAATAATGATAAATGCTGTTTTTGATGAACGCTACCACAAAGTGCATCTGACACTCATTAAAACAATTAGAAACGACGTAGATGAAGTTATTACAGAGAGTTAAATCCTGGACAACAGGATTATTGACGGATCTTTTCTACAAGTCCATAAGCTACTTTCTTTCAGCGTTCAAAGGATTGGCTGCGATATCCTTTTATTTTCATTATCATCGTCTTCTCCATCTGTACCCATGTTCATCTTCGTCATAGTCATCAGCATCATCTTTTTTCTTCTTTTTCTTATCTTCTTTTCTTTTCTTTCTCGTTCATTACCGCCATATTCTCATTGTCTTTCTCTATGCTCAACCTCTCGTTCTTCATCACAAACGTTATTTTTATCCTAAATGCAGATTTATCGAAATTATAATATACTAATAGTGATAGAGGGCTATTAGATAACGTAATTACATGTTGCTTCGTCTGACATCGCAAAAAAGTCCAATCATTTGATTTCCTTAGAAATGAGAGTCGAAGCGAAAAGTAGATGAGGCTAATTTCGCACAAAGAACCGTTTTTTTCTTATTAATCCAAAAATTCACTAGTGACAGCTTATCCCAAGACCTACTTCCTCTTAACTTCGGCGTTGTCTATTATGTACTGATTCAATTCATTCAAATTCACTTCCTTATTCATAACGCAACTCAATAATGAGTGGAAGTTTAATGGATAATGTGTTCGTTACAAAACGTGCACTGCTGTTATGTACATACGCTAAAGAATGCCCTCAGCAAAAAAAACCAACATTATGACCCTGTATTAAAGTCAGCCCTCATTATGGTTTGACATACGATTACAATGAACGTACGCGGGTGGGTCGTTGGTTGCTAACCTGGTCCTAGTGAATCAACAGTAATCTGAAATAACACCCTTCGATTAGCCACACTCCATTTCCCTTCATTCATTTTTTACAGTTATCAGGTTATGCTTTCGTAACCTTATGAACAAGGACCGAAACTGTTTCATTTTCTTCCACATTACTTCCGGAACTCTTAGTCATTTTACCTTACTGTAGTTGACATTTGAGTACTAGAATGGCCGGCCAACTACTTCCACGGGGAATTTCGCCCTGCCAAAGGCAATTCTCATCTGACTGGTGTGTTTAATGGCTGGAAAGAATGTTCTTTTTTCTTTCACGAATCGCAGAAAATCTCCAACGGCAACGTTGCGGCGGATTTGCCAGTGAAGTAGTATCTTGCCTTAATAGAAAATTGAAACAAAAAATTAGCAAAGAAGAAAAAGTTTACTTTACCTGACATTTCAGAAATATCGTATACTTTAGAATCAAGCTAATTTCCGTCGAGTTCTTGTCGAATTTCGTAGTCGAGTTCGAGTGCAGATGACGTTGATTTAAGTGAAATGAACAAAAAGGTTCACATGAACGACTGAAGGACGATCTTACACACAATAGGTGGTTAACTATGTTCCATTAATTTAACAGTACATGAAAATCCTTCTCTTTTAACTTTGTTTGTTTCAAAACAAATAAATGTTGCATAAACGCTCTGGGCCAACCAAGTCTCTTATCAATCCGGGGTCGGAAAATTGGTACCAGACTTGTCTGGGAGGATAGCAGCATTCGTTCGATACATCGGTAGGCCACCGCGAGTCATTGTAAAGGTCAGATATGCATTCAATCACCTCCAAACGATGCATAATGAAGTGAAATGCATGGCGAATCCCTCAGGGATTGATCAACGCCGAGAGCTTTCATCCTTTACACGGAATATGGCCCCATGTAGCGATCCCTTTTTCAGATAAACCGAATTAGACGCAAACTCAAAAAATCGCGTGTACCTACCAGCTTGGGAAGTAAGCTTCAATTTGTGAGCGAGTATGTACAAAACTGTTGACAAAATATCGTGCTGCAAATCCTGATGGTAACGGAAGATCCTCACAAGAAAACTTAGACATGTTATCTGAAACGGAAAGAAATTGCATAAACCATCTCAATACGGTATAAACTAGTAGGCATTGAACTCCACTACTCCATATAGTATTCTTCTGAAATTAAATTCTTTTTAATAGATAAATTTCCGAAAAAGATTATTTAGGGTAGAGTAATAGGCGTCGTTTAGAGAAGAAAAAATGCATAAGATGCAGCATCGATGATATTCAGAAAGAAGAGGGAACCATTAGCGATTCACAGCAATAAGTAGTGAAGGACGAAAATTAATAACAAATTCAAGGAATAAACGAAGAGGGGTTGTAATGAGACATACCGTATCGAGGCCACGAATCTGTCCAAGACCTCAAGGCATTCCCTAATGCATACGGTAGGCTAAGGTCCTCATCACAGTCGACGCTATGTAGTGCGTCAAATCGGGACGACGATGGCAATGCATCAAGTTTCCAATTACAAATCGACCTAGAAATGCTTAATAATAGAAAAGAGATGAATGTTTTACGCAAAAAGCATTTCGGCACAATATCAGGTTAGAAGAGCGTAGTAGCCTAAGCGATAGGGCTCATAGGAATAGATATAGGCAGTGGAAAAGAAACTTAATGGAATCACTAGTGAGGTTCAGCTTAATCGGGATGAGCCTAACGGTACAACAATGGAGTAGGCTAAGGATAGGACGGCACGTGATCACCTAGCGTAAGTCTTCTGAAGAAATACTGCCACTATTGTTGGCGATGTTTGGAAGCTCTGTTTAGCTGGCCGATTATCGTGTCGTTGAACTTCATTACGATATTGCTAATTAGGGTATAAAAATTGTCCTGTCTACTTGCAACAGACCGGAGATCTATAGACGAAACCATAAATTACTTGTAGAACTGCGTAAAAACTATTCCTGAATGTCGTGCTTTCTCTTCATAACATCATCATCGTAGCTAGTAAAGAGGCGAACACCCCAACGAGGAAGATTTTTGGCACAGATGAAGACTGATACTACAGAGAATAACGAGGTGAACGTCGTCAACACCAATGCTAATGCTCATCGCCATACCCCGTATATCAAAGATGAAAAGAAATTCTTAGACGTTGATCAATCCCTTAGGGATCTGCCATGCATTCGGTTCTATTCACAACATCGCAGAGACGCCCGAACCCATATTTGATCTATCCAATGACATGTGGGGCGTACTAATGTATCAGTGCAGTTGTTTTATCCTCTCAGGGAAAACTGGCAACAATTTCTCGGCTTTGAAGGTATAAAGCGTTTGGTTTCACGAGGAGTAGGATCGAACCAAGGATTAAATGTGTATAGTAGAATACTTCCAACCAAGGCACTATAAAAAAACGCTTTCACATGACGTTTTTGGTGACGTTCATTTGAAGATTTCAAAAACCACCTGCTCGATAGGTGATAAGACACAAGCGGATTGTTGGTCGTGTTCATCGTTCTCAGTTTATCTGCATACGTTAACGTTTGCCGATTCAGAGAATTCACTATCACAACCGAGAATGGGGATCCATGTAGATTAGCACAGTAGAACTCTCGCTCATCCTTAAAATATTGCATACACATTATTACTATTATTAGTGTTGCCATTATTATTACAGAAAT
The DNA here is from genome assembly GCA_900624975.1 of Angiostrongylus costaricensis. NCBI lineage: Eukaryota > Metazoa > Nematoda > Chromadorea > Rhabditida > Metastrongylidae > Angiostrongylus > Angiostrongylus costaricensis. The sequence goes on along the minus strand of UYYA01004139.1, from coordinate 22,126 downwards.
TATAGTCATTATATTAACAGTTTCTCAATACAGCTCTGTCAAGTTCTCTAGGAAATAGCTTTGGTTCCTGGCCACTTCAAATATATTTATCTCAACTCGTACAAATATTTTTCAACAAAAATAATAAAAAAAGGACAAAGCTCTCGGCGTTGATCAATCCCTGAGGCATGCGCCATGCATTCGACTTCAATAAGCATCGTTTGGAAGTGATTGAATGCATATCTGGCCTTTACAACAACGCGCGGTGGTCTTCCGATGTATCGAGCCAGTGCTGCTATCCTCCCAGACAAATCTGGTGCAAATTTGCCGGCCCCGAAGGTATGGAAGGCTTGGTGGGCCATGGGAGCGGGGATCGATTTCGTGTGTGTGTTGCAGGGACCCTCCGACAACTGCGCCACAGACCTCTTGTTAAACTAGGAATAAAAAAAACTGAAAAAGTTGGTGGTGCGAATTTTTTTTTTTTTGAAAACAACTATAGAACAGCAAAAGAATTCTGGAATATGAGGAAGAAGTTACTCTCCGGAAAGGACAATAGCGCGCTCGTTCCCCACCCCAGACACCTACGCTCCGGAGTTTTGCAAATATCTCAGCATTAAAGAAGTTATATTTCGCAACATACCCTGCCATTAAAAAGAATAGGCAGTAAATGAAAAGTTTAAAATCCGGGAATCTTTCCAGAAAAAAAGCTTTTTTGTTGCACAAAAGCGTGAAGAAAAGCGACAAATTGTCCATTGAAAGTTTACATACGAGAAACGTCCACTGATAGCTCTGTACCTGATAGCTTCTTTCTGTAAAGGTCGATATCGATCGAAGGAATAGAATTCAGTAGGGTCCTTTCTCTTGTTAAACTTTGTTCTGAAACGAAAGAAAACAGACGGACATTCAGAAATAGAAACTCACGTAACACAGGAGTAACGAAAACGTGTTGAAAAAGCGATCTATTGGCTTCATATGAAGGTTAGTAAAGATTATTAAAGGATAAAGAATAAAACTCTAGGCGTTGATCAACACTTGAGGGATGCGCCATGCATTCACCTTCATTAAGCATCATTTAGAAGTGATTGAATGCATATCTGCTCCTTTACAACGACTCGCGATGGCCTTCCAATGTATCCAGCCAGTGCTGCTATCCTCCCAGACAGGTCTGGTACCAATTTCCCGACCCTGGAAGGATGGAAGGCTTGGTAGGCCATGAGCGCGAGGATCGGTTCCACGTGTGTGTTGCAAGGCGCCTCCGATCACTGCACTACAAGCGAAACTGGAACAAGAAACAAAAAAACATATGTGTATAGGACCAGTTATATTAAAACTGCGGACTTCTTTGAGTAAACACATAATTCAAGGTCTAATGGCATTTTTGTGGTCGGACAAGATTTTTTTGTCCAAGTTTGGATAAGCTCTTATCAAAAACGTGAGCGCTCATGAATCTTAGAAAATTTTTTACCTTGTGAATAAGTGTCCTCCAAGACGGTAACGCTAAGTAGGCGTGTGAGCCTCTAACATACAGTGTCACCACTTATTATAATGAGAAACTGTCATTCAGGTCTTAAAAGGATTTTGGGTGTCGTTAATTCTAAGTCACTCTTTAGATACTGGTCATGAGTCAAAGATAAGTATTATCTTTGTTATCGTAACAGGGCACGTGTTGTGCACTGGTTAGAAGTGCTTTGCGATATAACTTGCTTTTTGGCTCGAACATAGCACTCATTAACCAAAATCTTATTCCAATTGGGTGGATAAATTGGTGCCAGACATGCACGGTAGGATAGAAGCACTGCTTTGAATGTAGAACAAGCATGCATCTAATCACAGCTACAGTGCTATGAATGCTAGCAGATGCTGACTTTATCGTTTTCATCTTTTTATTCTTGTGATAAACGAAGGAAACAGATCCCAGTGACATAGGAAAATGATTGAGCAGTAAAGCACTTGTCGTAATGATTCACTACCGGCGTTGGCATCCGACCAACACATTTCCCGCGCTTTTCATTCACTCGCCAATAATTGCCTTTAGCTCCAACAACGATAATTAATGGATGGGAAGAAAGAGAAAGCGAAAAAGGGAAAAAAAAAGTAGCGGAGAAAAAGATCGAATACAACGAGAGCAAACTGAGAAAAAAGCGCTAGAAATACGCGTTTTTAATAAAAATACTTTCTTTGCTTTTTTTGAACGACTCAATTTGACGTCATCGTTAAAGACAATTTCCTAAGTGTTAGCTAATACTTTATTAAGGAGACAAATAGAATGATGAATTGAAAAAAGACTTCAAATGCATCTTAGATAGCATTTTTTGAAGTAAAAGTGTTTCTGGTTCCTCCAGATATTTAACAAAGAAACACGGTGCATGGATTCCTTTCCTCTGTGTCGCAGCTTTTCGTTTGATTTCTAGTGAAGTTTCTACCAGTTGTTTTTCTAGACCTCCACATTTTTCTCTGGATTCTTAGTGCTGCCAATATTGCGCCTGGCACTCATTCCTTATGCGGCCATTATAAATTCGTTATAAACTTCATCAGTCTTTAATGTTTTCCTGTTTTTTCGTTCACATCATCACTCGTCTAGCATTAGTCGGTTGCTTTTTAAGCATTCTTTAAGTCCCTTCTTCTCTTTCTCCATATTCCTTCTCTCTCTCCCCCTCTTTCCCACTTTTCTTGTTTTCTTTCTTCCCTTTCCAATATCGCAGGATGTGTTCTCTGTTCTTTTTTCTTTCCCTTCCTAGTATCGTTGGAAGACTAAAGAACTAATTTCTTCAGTCAAGTGACGTCGTCAGTACGATTCCGATGGCATCACAACGATGACGTTCTGTCGTTTCTTCTTTTACTGCCTACAGCTTAGTGCTTTGGTCATCAGTGAGGACTCTGTTCTCGGAGATTTCTCACAGCAGCTTATCAATCGATTTGAAGAGCAGTCAAAAGCTAGTTTACTTGAGAAGGTATGCCAAACATCTCATCAGAAACGTTGTTCTGTCAGTGTTAAGCAAAAATGGAGTATTCATTCTCTGAAGAGTGGAAGAAAATGGCCGAGGTCCCGAATTTCAAGAAGAAAAAAAGTTTGAGATCTGCGCTATAAAATGACCCACATCGTGAAATTTCCACACAAATTGTCGTATGCTGGGGTTAAGGTTTTTTTTCTTTATCGTATTTTGCTTTCTCTGTAAGCTCACTCTTTTAAATGTTACTATTTTAAGCACTTACTACCACGCTTTGTGAAAAATCACCTATTAATCACGTTGCCCGGAGAAATCCTTGATCTTATCACAGTTTACTTGCTATTAATAATCATCGGACGCTCTTCCCGTAGGAAGTGTTTTTAGTAATTGGGCACTTATCCGCTCTGTCCCTTCCTCTGCTTAATTAAGCCCGTTGAGTGTGGTCTCCGCTTAACTGGCTGGTCGCGAAAAAAAAACTGAAGATGTCGCTAGCAAAACGAAGATTTGATGGAATTTTCCATGAGGATGCGCCTTTCACTCTAAACCGAAGGAATTCTTTTGGCGGTCGTGAATGGAAATAAGGTATAGAGAATAAAGCTTTTGAAGTTCGTCAGTGGTTGAGGAATGCACTATAACTATTCGACTGTATTCGTAGCATCGTAAAAATGACAAAGTGAATATTTGGTTTGTAGAATGGCTGAAAAGAGTCCTATTGATCCATCGAGTCAGCTCTTTTACTTCCTAAACAAGTCTGTTATTAACGTACATAGCTTGGAGGGATTGATAGCATGGTTTGACGGAGGCAGGATCGTAACCATGATCCCTGTTTATATAATAGGGGATCTCTAGCCACAACGCTACACAAGCGCTTTATAAATAGTGCCAATAACAAATCACCATCGTGGTTACCACTTTTATCAAAAAATGCGGTGAATCTACGGCTCACATGTTCTTCAGTTAAATGAGTTGTGAATCCGTTTAAGAATGCTTTGTGGATTCTGAAATCAAAAAAGAAGACCAATGGCATCGCTGTAACCTAGCAATACATAACAGGGTTTGTTTTTCTGTTTATTTCGCCGAGAATTTACTTATTACCACCACCATCAAAGCCTAGTCGCCCTCTTGCTGTCATAGGGATTTCGAATACTTGGGATGGCTTGAATAGCGCAGTGTAGCGCAGTTATCAGGGGAGGCTCCCAATGCGCATCCGGTTTTTGATTCAATCCCGTGTATCAAACAGAGTATGGCCTACGTCTCTCCGAAGCAAGGAATTTCTATAAGACTTGCTCGAGAGGATAGAAGTGCTGACTTGAAAGGTCCTTAGGCTTTGGCAGGTCATTGAATAGTCTAGAAATAGATTTAATCACCTCAAACGAGGCCATATGAAATGGAAGGCGCAGCGAATCACCAAGGGAAGCTGCCCTAGGGTTCCGAGTTGTGCAAATATCCCACTATCATTGGGGTTACATTTCACGTAACACCCTGGCATAAGAGAATAATAAGCAATAAATAAAAAATTAAGCACTGTGGTTTCGACTGTAGCTTCAGCTTAACCAGTTGCCAGTTTGTGCCTCTAGGTCATTTACGTTGGTGGGTTATTGCTCATAGCACCTTTTATTTGAATTCAAAACGCGATTGATGGTTGCTCTACTGACATTTTACATGATGTTGATGGACGATGGAAGGTTTCGATTCCGTTGAGTAGTTCTATAATTAAAACAGACTTTTGAATCGCGACAGGTTTATTTTCCTGCAGGGAATCCATTCTAACTTCATACACACACACACACACACACACACACACACACACACACACACACACACACACACACACACACACACACACGCGCGCACGCAATCCGTCGTTCAAATCTTGATCCAAACACTCCTTTTATTCGACTCGTCTCTTATCACTGAGCGTCCACGAAGATCTGCTTTGAGGTTCGCACTCCGCTTTTCCTTTGTCATGAATTTCGTTGAATGCCGGTCTAGTCGATTCTATTTGGGATCCTGAAATAGCCAAAATTGAGCTTTTCGCACTTAGATTGCGGAGATTGAATTTTTCCCAGACAAGTCTGGTACCATTTTCCCGAGGCCGCAGGGATGGGAGATTTCGCGACCCCGGTGCGGGCTCGAACCACCACCGTGTTATTGGTGATCGTAATTACTACCACTACGCTACAAACTCACTCTTTAAGGATTGTAGGCTTTACCTTTTACGAAAAGTTAGTTCGACAAATCAACTGATTTTAGTTGGTGATTGGAATCAGCTGTAAGAATTAGAGCATAGCTGATTCTAAGGATCAGATTACAACAGATAATGATGAGATTAAGAAGTGTCATTGTTTCCTTTTTGATATTCGTGGGTATCCTTGATGCTCTTTTCTTTTGGGTGCATTAACTTATGCTTAAAAGAGTAATAGATTTCGTACATCTTTGCAGTATTTACAGGTTACAGTAGAGATTTGCTAAAGAGAACTAAGGCAATATGCTTACTTCAAATGTAGTTAACTAGTCAGCATAATGTTTGTTACATTACCACTATTACTACATAATAAGGATAGCACAGTTGTAGTGATGTCTGTCATCACGAGTATGGTGCTAGTTCGATTCCCCTGCGGGCAACCAAGCTTCTCATCTCTCCGGAGTTCGGAAATTGGTACCGGACTTATCTGGGGAAAAAGCACTCTCTCCAATCCAATTGAGAACGGTTCAGCCTCGCTATCTCCGGACTACAGAGAGAACTGCTCGACCAGCATTCTATGACATTCAAGACGAAGTGAAAATCCTTGAGTAGCAACCGAATCAACGCGTAAAGTTGGAAGATCTTCGTGTGGATGATGGACGCGACGAAACGAATTGAATGTGAGAAGTGCTGGGATTCGTACAGTAGACGTGAAAACGGGTCAAATAAAGTAGAAAAAAAAATTAAAATCAGGATAATGATATTAGACATTTACTGTAAATCTTTCCAAAAAACAAACATCTGACAATTAGCTTTGTTCGCATATAATAAATGCAGGTGATATTTTTCTTGTTTTCTTGCCTTTACCTATATCTTCTTAACATTTCTAACTGTCTTCAGCAACCTTTTGACAGACCTGCGAATTTTAGCCATTCGAAGAACTCAAATCAAAACTACATGTGCGATTTGAAAATCCTCGATCTGCACTCGATTTGGCTAAGACCCGGCTGGAACAGTTGTTTGCCGACCGTACCAAAGCGCTACAGGTGAGCTCTACCTAGTCCATACCTTCTATCGACATTAAAAAATAGAGCCCATTCATAGATTTTTCGACTTTTTTACTAGTTTTTATAATTTAAAAACTCGTACAAAGTTTTTTTCAGTACATGTTTTTTAAGTTCATTACAGAGCACGTTGCACTTTTTTCTTTGAACGTAGTGATCGTAAGCTGTTAGTTTCTGCTTTTATTAGGGCGACAAAGAAAACAGGAGTAGATTTTTGTTTCAAATAAAAAAATCAACTTAAATCTCTATGCCAAGTTTTATTAGAGCCATTTTTCCACTAAAACAAGATGCTTTTTTTCTAAAGAATTTTCTCCGCAAGCAAATCTCATGAGATGATGTTTCTCAATTCAGACCTATCTTTCAAACAAATTTCTCATCCTTCCAACTTTCTGGAAGAAACTATAGCTTTGGAAGGGTTCATGTGGGCAATGAAATAAGAAATGTACTTTTTCCTAATTTTTTCTGCCTTTGTGGAAACTTTGGATTTGGATGCTTCGTTAGTGAAATTGCCCCTTAGAGACTAGCCGATGAAGAAATCCGCTGTATTGTGCACCTTAGACTTATTTAGTGTCTTTGATGAATCAGTTTCAAACAAGCTCAAACTACTTGAGTTGCACTTTGGGCGGAGCTGAACCACGATTTCTGCCCATGTATAGTGGGCCCCATTCCACTGCGTGTTAGTCCTCACATGAATCACAAGCGGAATGAACCAAGTCGCTTCTGAAAAGTGAAACCAAAAAACTACAAAAATAAGGGTTATGGTGAAATTTGGCAAAGAAGTTCTTCACACAAAAATATCAACGGTGAGAAGACAGAGAAAAGCCTATCAAAAAGCTGTATAGAAATCAAAGTACCACGTAGAACTGTAGAAGTTGTGGAGCTACCAAAGGCGATTCTTCCAATAAAACTAATATCAGGTTGGAAATAGAGCGCAAGTCATAAACTTATCTGTTAGATTCAAGCAGATAGAGGTTTTAACTCGTTGTCAGCCCTGTTTTTTTGTTCATAAATGTCTTTCTTTCCTAAATGTCTTCCTAGACTTTATGTTAATGCGAAATACGGCGTTTGTAAAACAATTTCCGTTCTAGCTGTACTCTCCGATGTAGCAGTACGCTTTTGTCTCGTTAGGCGGCAATTTCTTTCTTTGTGTGCCTCTTCACTCCCTCGGGATAAGGAGCTTATCCAGTCAGTTGACGCTCTATTCGGCAAGTGAGGGACGGATTCGCATCGATCTCTTTAAATAAGAACTGCGGACGGCCCACCGCTGAGTGAAACTTGCGCCAGCGAGATGTGTAGAGTAGGACTCGTCACTTATGCAGGTTGACGATATCAAGATGTGTTGAGGACCTAACTTATTCGGTCCAGATCATCTGGCCGCTCCACTGGGCAAGTAAAGGATTGGCATCTATCCCTTAACAAGAAAGAGTGTCCAGTCTCATGTGTCTTGTGCAACCGAGTTGTGAATGAGTCGTTACTCAGAGGTGCTATTAGGGTATCTGGCTGTTCTACTTGGCAAGTGAGGGATTTGCATCGATTCCTCAAATGAGAAGTGCAGCCAGCTAGCGTAAATTGAGCCACTGAGATATGTAGGGAACAAAATATTACTAATGTGGGACGACAGGATATTCGTGGTGTGCAGGGGTCGGCCACCATTTACATGGATAAGGAGGTTATCCAATCATCACGTGAGGGATTCGCGTCGATCCATCGGCTAAGAAGTGCATCCAACTGTTCAAAGCTTGAGCTCGAGATGTATAGAACAAGAGGCGTCACTCATTCCATATAGGAAGATATTCGGCTGTCCTGCTCGCAAATGAGAGATTCTTATCGATTCCTTAATGAACATAGCAAGGCACAGCTCGAAACTTCCACCCCTACGAGGGAAGAGCTGACAATGGCCGACAGAGGGATCGAAAAATCCTACTGGATTCTGCTTTTTGCTGGAAAAACAGTCGAATATTCGGATATAGCTGGTAACGATAAAGTTGTTTCGAATATTCGGTTAGTCGAGTAATCGGAACTATTTCATAGCTTCGAGCTTGAGCCATTAACATTCTATTAGCATAATGCCTAATGAATTCGAATGCTATAAATTCCGGCAAAATGAAGTTTTCACTTAAAAAATAACTGGTAGACCACTATTTTTTCCGAAAATTCGGTAGAACAATGGAAGCAGGCGGAAAATAAGCGTCCAGAACGGCCACGACTGGTCGAATGTACTCGAATATTCGACCGAACGAACAATTTCCATTGTTGAAGTTCGAAACGCATAGAAAGCAGAAAATGTGAAAGAGTCAAAATGAAAGAACGAAAAGGAGTATTTAAAAAAACTCGCATTCTGAAATACCTCAGTGAGTCCGAGTACTACAAATCGGTTTCTGTTCACCATCTTCCTTCGCACTAACGAATGACTTCATCGAATATTTATATAATTTCCACCGAATCAACGTCCGAATAATTCTTCTTCGTACTTTCCACTTACTCGTAAGGAGAAAGGTTTCCCTTAAACAATTTTTCCTGACGGCAATTTTTTAAAAAAATTGAATAGACAGATAAGGTAACGGCTTCCTTCTAGGACGAATTACGCTCTCTTTTTCAACCCGGTTTTTCATTTATCTATATGCTCGTGTGGGCGCTTGTGGCGCAGTGGTCGGAGGAACCCTGCAATACACACGTGGAATCGATCCCGCGCCTATGGCCCACCAAACTTTCTATCCCTCCGGGATCGGCAAGTTGATAGCAGACTTGTCTGCGAGGATAGGTGCACTGGCTCGATGCATCGGTAGGCCACCATGAGTTATTGTAAAGGCCAGATATGCATTCAATCACCCCTAAACGATGCTTAATGAAATCGAATGCATGGCGCATCCTTTAGGGATTGATCAACGTCGAGAGTTTTATATTTTTTTAGGATTATATTTTCTTAGATTTCCCATTCCCATGCAAGTTGGTGGCACCCATTGTTTTATTTCAGCGCTCCCTCCGCTCCCATGGCCCACCAAACCTTCCATCCCTCCGGGCTCGCCAATTGGCACCAGACTTGTCTGAGAGGATAGCAGCACTGGTTCGATACATCGGTAGGCAACCACGAGTCGGGCCACAGCATTGTAAAGGCCAGATGCGCATTCACTCATCTCCAAATGATGCTTAAAGAAGTCGAATGCATGGCGCATCCCTCAGCATATGGATTGATCAATACCGAGAGCTTTATCCTTTTTTATATGCTCGTATTAATGATTTACACACAGATGACGATCACTCTGTTTACCATAGGTCGAATATTTTTCCAAATTGTGGTAAAAGAATTTTTAGAGGCTTACGCGAACCGCTGAGGGCTCTGCTCGATACTACGCCACATATAATGATGAAAAGGTAAGAGTTCGATCTCAAATGGTCTACAATCCGTCGATATGAAATGTTTTGACCAGAGCGCAGACGGTGAGAACACAGCCTCCAATTGACCAATCACACTCGCTCAGCGTCACTTAAAAAATGGGAGGAGAAAAATCGATTATCGATTGTTCACTTCAGTTCTCGATGCCACTTGACGAGTCTGTTTGTGCCGACTTTGAAAAGTTACTCAATGATTCGGACGTGAGAATCGCATCAAATTCTGTATTGAGAACATCAGGCGTTCACGTCAGTATCGAATCCTATCGATGTGGTATGTTCACGTTTTCCAGACAAAAAGAGAAAATCCCAATGAATAAAGGTTTTAAAAGTTTTTGTTACAGTGACAACTTAAAACCCTCATTATTGGGCTGAAAAGCAATTCTCGTTGCTGTCATCTCCTACAGAATTTCCTTTAGCTTCTTTCATATAAAAGAATTGTTTAGTTAAAGGTTTGACGAAATTCTTCTGTGGGTAATAGTTTTTCCAAAATATTGCCATCCAGCACGATTCTCTACAGCAATAATTTCCTTCAACGCATTAGATCGTATTAGGTTGAACAGTATCATGAACATGAAGCGTTATCGAATTTGGACAACTCGTCCGACTTCGCTTGCGGGTTGTCTCAGTTGCTTGTGTTTTCAGATCCAAAAGTGGTTCGTGACTTTAGTTGGACTGGTACGGAAAATATCGAAAAGGTTATGGCTGAGAACAAAAGGCCAGTGAGATGTTCTTATATATGTATATGTATAAACATATTTATATGTTTGTGCACATTCAAAACAACTATCGGTATTCATATTCTTATATTAATAGGACGAGTGTGGCGCAGTGGTCAGAGGCACCCAGCAACACACACATGAGATCTATCCCCGCTCCCATAGCCCACCAAGCCTTCCATCTCTCCGGGATCGGCAAATTGGTACCAGAGTTGTCTGGGAGAGTAGCACCACTGGCTCGATACATCGGTAGGCCACCACGAGTCGTTGTAAAGGCCAGATATGCATTCAGTCACCTCCAAACGATGCGTAGCGAAGTCGAATGCACGGCACGTCCCTCAGGGGATTGATAAACGCCGAAAGTTTTATCCTTTTTCTAATTCATATTCTTGAAAAGCAGATTTGTTCGAGTTCAATTTCGCTGCTTTTGCAGAGCTGACGAAACAATGCGGCATCAGTTCATCGGCACCTACAGTGGTGTAACGCGCATGTACCCAAGTAGGGATTTCCATTTAAAAAGAACACTACGAAAATCTTGTTGTATACTGTAATTGCTCGCATTTGAAGGACGTTATTGGCGGGTCGAGCCCTCGCCGATCACTATCGATTTATTTGATCCGAAATTTCGTCCGTGGTTTGTGAACACCGAATCGGCTCCAAAGGACATCCTATTTCTCATCGATTAGTAAGCAATATTATTGATCTACGCACGTCGTGTAACTATTGAATGTTTGATTTAACTAATACAGACAGATATGAGCCATTCCTTCACTTTCGTGGACAGCAATTTTCCAATGGCACAGAACTTTCTCATCATGACAGAGATTTTCCCAAACTGCTCTTTTTTACAATCTTAACCTTTTTATTTACTGCCTATTCTTTTTAACGGCAGGGTGTTTGCGAAATATAACTACTATAATGCTGAGTTATTTGCAAAACTTCGGACCGCAGGTGTCTGCGGTGGGGAACGAACGCGCGCTATTGCCCTTTCCGTGGAGTAACGCGTTCACCACCACACCATGCAGGTCCTTCGTTTCGCCTTTCTCTCAGCCGTGTTTTATGCGCGCTATTCGTGGAATAGTTGCTATGCGACACGGCACTTAACGAATTTGGTGATATTCTTTTAAGTGGCAACATGTTATTGTTTGTCATTTTCATTGATGTTTTTAGAAGGAATAGAAGCGTCGTTTCTTTCCTTTTGTTCCAAACATTATTCTTCGGTACCATTTTAGTCCTTCACTGTTTACAAAAATAGAAATTATAGTATACAATGCATTGTCAACGTCTTGATTAGGACTTTTCCTCAGTTCTGGCAGTGTCAAAGGACCAACAATGCATCTCATCAAAATCACAATGATGTACATCTTATCGACACTCTCGCCGAACGACTATTTTTTCGGTATGAAGGACCCCTCTGCTTTAACATTAATTGAAAAAGAAAACCAGTTTTAATGAGTTTTTCTTATATTTCAGTTATTTCATCCAATTTAAACTAATCCGTCGTAGAATCGAATATTGCTAAGCTACTGATTGGATGGTGTTACGCGCTATAAACGGAAAGCGCGCTGCGCGATATTAATCGATATCTACAACTGATTGGAAACCCAACAGTAAAGTCGCTCTACATGTTTGCCTATACAATAGTGGTTTTTTGTGTGGAAAAAAGTCTTTTTTTAATTCATGAGATTGATTCAATTCTTTTCAATCCTATTGTTTTTTTTTGTACGTCTTGATTTTGTGCTCTAAGAACCTCTTTGATTAAAGCGTTAACTTTCCAATAATTTTTGGAACAAATTGGAGTCATTGAGGCAGTAGTGAACAGCTGAGAATTCAAGTTTTAAAAATCCCGCCTATTTTTTGTTCCCTGTTTTACACAACAGACTGTTCAGTTCATCCATTCATTTTCATTTCGGGTCCTTATCGTTTATCTGACTGTACTCTCTTGAATGTGATTTTATTTACGGACGTTTTTCTTCCTACACGATTGGAGCATCCATGAATAAATTTCAGGCGTGTATTTCAATTCCGTCTTCTCGCCGATACTTAACTGTTCCGGTGGGACGTTTCTTCCGGCAACCACTAGTAACAAAAAGGTTATCGCTATGTGGTCCACTCGTTTTTTTTTAAGTTTAATTTCGTTTTTTCTTTTCCGCAGTTTTTTAAGGTAATTATAGAAACGGAAATTATAACTATTTCTTCGTAGATGAAGCTATTCTTCAGTGTGGTTTATGGTTTTCATTTTGATTAAACTAAATGAAAGCGGCAGGAATAAAAATCAGAAGAGCTTTTAGCCTCACTTTTTCTGATTGGCTGAAAAGAGGTAGTTTATTGTTTCCTTTCTCTTCTGTACATACTGAAAGCTTTCTTTTTATCCTCTCTGATTGCGTTCTTGCCGCTCTTATTGATTTTTTTGGTTTTTTGAAGTTTTAACAGTATACGTTTATTCACGAAATGTTACAAATTTAGAGTGTCTGATATCCATGAAAATTTGGACCAATGATTTCCCGCTTGTCCGCTTGTTAATTGAGTAAGGACCAAATCCAGTGCTAAAATGTTTAGTAGCAGCTGGCAGCACTGGATCTTTTCTTCCATCCACAGGAATGGAATTCACAGAATTTTCTTCCTTTCATCCATACCTTGAAAAGTAGTTGTTGAAAAAAGGTATTGGAAAAACCGACAAAATCAATAATATTTCGAAACCGACCTTCCCTAAACCTCGGTGTGACTAATCAATATGTATTCTTTCTTGATAAGCTTCATTTCCGAGATTACGTATGTATTCATGGAAAAAGGATAGCTGTCTTTAAATCAGTTTATAAGTAATGGTTTACTATGATGAGAAATTAACAATGGCGGTCAGTTTACTCTTTTGTGTGAAGCATTATTTCTCCTTAAAACAAAGAGAAAAAGATCTTGTTAGGTTACATTTAATCTTTCGTCTCGGATGATTTGTGGTTTGTTGGATCCTACACTATCTGCACTTTTTCGTAGTAAATGGAGAGTGCTTAGGAGGCTTAAATCCACTTTTGCAATCCTGCACATTCATTATTGAAAACAAAACTACGGAACTATGGGTTACAAAAGCGAAATGGAAATTGGGAAGGACTGGATGTTGTGTGGAAGCTGTTGAGGTCCTGGAAATCATTTCTGCCGCAGTAGTCTCTTAAATTATCAGTAAACATTTTTAAAATACTTTCAAGAGGAAATAAAAACGAAAAAATATGTTTCAAGAAATGTATTAAATGGCGATGTAATCACACATTATCGAGGTGAGGTAAGTACGTGACCTCCTTTTGAATGAAATTTATCCTAACAAACATCTGAGGAATGACATCCCACAGTTCCTTTCGTTACTTTAAAGAAACAGAATACCTGCGACGTTGATCGATCCCTGACGGATTCGCTATGCATTGCATTCCATTCATAGCACCAGAGAAGTGATTGATTGCATATCCGACCTCTATAAAATGACTTGCACTCTTGTATCTATTGTCACATAAGTGTTTTTATCCTTTTTGGGAGATCTGGTACAAAATTGGGGTCTTATAGGGATAAAGCCTTTGTAAGCCTAGGGCGCAGAATAGAATCAGTCGATCGACTGCATATTAGCATTTTGCCGAGCGCCTCTGATGATTGCACTACATTGATTCCGGTTAGAATTTACTAAACTTTTATAGTTGAGTAAATCTTTTTATGATTTCACCACAGTTCGAAGAGGTTCGGAGAAAGATTGAAGAAGAACAAAAATTTTTTTTTCTTTTCATTTCTTTAATGTAAACTTTGATGTGAGCTTCACTGTACTCTAAGTTACCACTTTGAATACTTTCGTAGACAAATTCGTTTTCATGTTGTTAAATTATCGTTATTGAGTTTTACGTTGTTCCACACTTCCCATTTTTTCCCGTTTTGTATAGCTGGAAGAGACCAGAACACAAGCGGACGAGTTGTCGTGTTCTGCATAGAAATTATGCATAAATAGCTATGTGATGGAAAGGCCATATGAATTTAAGAATAGAAGGCTAATGAAGATGGAATTCTTCATCGTTACCAAATTTTTTTCCTTCTTAGGAAACAATAGCCGAAATCTTTTGGGAATCACTGAGGTGGTTCGGGTTCTACGCAACTTTTTCATTCATTGATTATCAGTGAATGGTTGTGAAGGAAGCAGGCTCACGGCCCAAGAACTGCGCTGACAATGTCCAAAATGTTTTCTTAAAATTATACGCCCATGATCAATCTAATCCATGTAAGAATTTAGTTCATTCTAAGAAAAAAAAATGGAATACAGTCTGTTTTCCGAAAAGCCTTGTTGATTCCACCATTTCTTAAGAGATATATTGAAGCAGATTACTTAAGTTAAACATAATTTTTCTAAACGATACTTTCCAGATCTTTTTCGAACGCCTTGGTGAAATTGAAGAAAAAGATCAAGCCCATGTGTCACCACCGTTGAAGTTTTCCTTGGATGCATTGAGAGGAGTGAGTTACTCGGCTTTGAGACAAGAATTTTTTCCTTTGTGCGCCATTACGGAATCTTTGGTTCCTCCAGTTTTAAGAACTCAATTTTCTATCAGGTTCCTGTGTATCTCCTGCGATTACAGAACTTGAACTCTTCCGATTCTGTGTTTGCCAACTATCGGTCAGGTGGCCACAAAATATTGATGATATTCACAGACGGTTTAGACGAATGGCCTCATGCAGTGATGGACGAGGAGCTACGAAATCGTGACGGCGATGTGGTAAGAAGTATTGTCCCGAAAGTTACGCATCTTTTATGCGTAGAAAATCAACAGAACATAAAAACTACAACTTATTAATAAAAAATACATTTACATAAAAATTTAAAGAGACAAGTGAGAACTGAGCTATGAAGCTTAAAGTCCAACGAAAGTGGTTACGTCTTTTTTTTTTGAGGGAAAGTCAGGGTCAGTGTGAGTTGACTGCAATTCATAATGTCTTCCTGATAAAATATTGGGCGTTGCCGCATATCCGTTGGTAATTTCATTCCCATTATTTCTAGCAATATTGTATTAAATTGTTTGATAAAACTTCTAGATTCGAACAAGATTAAAAACATTGTTCGTGGGGTATTTCACTCCAGATTCGCATGTTTGGTTTCTCAATGGGATACGGTACCGGGCAACTACCGTTACTACATTGGATGGCGTGTAATACTTTCGCGAAGTATTCAGGTGTAATTTTTCCCTTTGTTGTTTTTCTTTAATAGCCTTCGAGCCATTAAGTTTTAGTCATTGATTCAATTATGGATGTAAAACCACAATCGCGATCATTTCTCGACCATCTAAGTGTCGCTCTTGGTCGATCTCTGGAAAACACACCTATTGAAGCGCGAAGAATCAGTTGGTTAGTGATAAGTAGGCGTATCGAATTTTTTGCTTGCTAGAGGCCTGATGTAACATTGTGCTATCATTTACTGGTAATATTGGGTTAGAGGAAGAAGAAATTCCGCCGATATGTTTATAAAACACTCCCACAACCCTATCGAAGTATAGGCCACAGACCATTGGTATGGTTTGAATCGATTTTCTAGTACATTCAGAAGATTGAATTAGTGGACGCTTCGTTTATTATCCCAGTCATTTTTTCAAAAGCGAGCGTTTTTCAAGGACTACGCTCTACATGGAAACACAAGGAATCGGTCCAACGGTAACAATCTCGTTACCAATAGTGTCAAAACCTGACGGTATCTGGTTGGGTCAACGAATTGCAGGCATCGCTGGTTGGTTTCAACTTAGTAGCAATTTCGAAGCAGCACATAGCTATTTTACAAATATCTCAGCACTACTGTGGTTGCATTTCACATAATACTCGGCTTGAAAAATTGTACCAGGCAGTAAATAAAAGTCAAAACTGTGATTTCGACTACAACCTCAACTGGGTTCAAGGCCGATTTGAGTTCTCCAGATCAATCCCGTTGAAAGATGATTGCTGATGGAACTGGTAGACAGAAAACTACATGAGAAAAAAGCGAAACGGAAGACCCGCATGGTGTGGCGGTGAACGCATTGGCCCACGAAAAGGGTAGTAAGGTGTTCGATCCCCACCGCAGACATCTGCGGTCCGGAGTTTTGCAAATATCTCAGCATCATTGTGGTTGTTTTACTAATAGTTTGACAAGTTTTGGAAATTCCCATTGCATCTTGTTTCACTGATAAGCTAACACGGACTTGAAGCCAAATATTTATTCGGCTATCGTTTTGACGTGTTCGTCTTCCTCAAAGCCGATGATCCGTGTCGATGTCCACAGTCGTTCGTCTTCCCGATGTGGTGCCTTCGTCGTCGTATCGAGCCGGATCCTCTTCAGTAGGACGCCGCTCGAATGAGGCGACCTCACCCGGTGATGCTCTTTTATACAGCACGGTTGTTATCGATATGATTATCCAGTGATAATAACCTGTTTTTCTTGAAAATCCGTTTCACAGAAATCGGTATTAGATAAGCTTGCACGTAGCGAAATAATATCGTTGTAACCCGACTTTAATTTAACCTCGCTATGAACGATCAATGTACGAGTATGAAGGACTGTGAACATCAACTGGTAACATCGGCTCTGAGGCAAAACTTCGAAATGTTAACCGAATAAATAATTGGTAACAAACTCGTGTTAGCTTGCCGTGGAAACAAGGCACATTGACCATTCATGCCGAGGCTAAATGAAAGTCGGTTCACAATCATGCCGCCTTACATCGTTTTTTCTCCAGGTGAAGAAAGGTTTTAATTAACCTCTTTTAGGTATTGACATTGGACTCTCCGAACTCACAGAAAAACTGCCGAAAGAAGAACAGTTGTACGGTATAATTGTCGACAGCAATGGAATTATTGTTTATCATCCGAAACTGATTATTCCGGTACGATCATCAACTCATATCCCACGAAACTCATTAACGTCTTCACAGCAAATTACGAAGATTCTTGGAGCTCGGGGAAAATCTACTTTGGTCTGGTTATACTCTGGTTGGACAAGATTTTTACCGTACGGATTACCCTCCTGGAAGGATCTCATGCTAAGTCGCGAGGCAACGTGGCACGTCCCTAGGTGGGGGATAGGAAACATGGATCAAAAGTGGCGTTTGGGTTCTCAAGATGCAGAAGGATCCAACTGGAAGACTCCCTGTTTCTGCTGCCCCATTTTGGCACATACCTTTCGTATTTACGTGGAAGTATGTATGCATTCCTGCGTGGGTGTTCCTCTTTTATGCGGATTGTATTCTACAAGTCAATTTGGCCTCATGCCTGCAATCAAGTGACGAGG
Organism: Angiostrongylus costaricensis; assembly: GCA_900624975.1. Taxonomy (NCBI): domain Eukaryota; kingdom Metazoa; phylum Nematoda; class Chromadorea; order Rhabditida; family Metastrongylidae; genus Angiostrongylus; species Angiostrongylus costaricensis. Next base: position 4,568 of record UYYA01004139.1, on the reverse strand, counting down.
CGGTATGTTAGAGGCAGCTAGGAGTCGCCTCCAAAAATTAAGTTTATCGTCTACTCTGGAGAGACTGGCAAGCTACCCGTGAGCACACCCAGCCCCAGTTCCAGGGCTCATCAAATAACACGTGGGTATCAAATGCATAAATACAGTAAAATAAACGGGCATCATTCCCCTAACCCTGAAATGACCCCCGATACGCTAGTATTGGGTGCGGAGTACGAGTACGGAGCGGCTGCTAAGCGGCTCTCAGGGTCATTCTAGGCTACCTGAATAGCACAGAACTGGAGCGACGAACTGTACCTAAATTGCACGCATATTTGCATCTGAGTCCTCGATACTTGATCATGCAGGTAAGAAGCATAAAGTATGACGTCATCAGGCTGTCCGAGAGGAGACAACGCCACCCGTTCAACGCTGTCTATGACTCCAGACAAGAGATGTTCCTCGAAACGCGTGACAGTAGAGGACTCAGCGGCTTCGCCGTTCCCGTCAATGCGACTTTTCCCATGAGCATCGATTCATTCAAATAACTAACAACCCAAACTGGAACTTCATAGCTTAAGAGATGTGGACAGATAACGACATTAACTGTGTTTGTCGTCTATGCACCGATATCAAGATATGACTAAGGACGGTGAGGCGTTCTGTGTGGACTTGGAAGAATTCTCCAAAGAAGACCGTACATTGTTTAGCATCATCAGTAGAGACTTTAACGCTACAATTCGACGTAGAAGAAACTCTGACGAACGTCATATTGGAATCCACAGATTAGAATAGAACGAGCAGTCCAAGAGGCTCTCTGAATTTGTCATGACGACTAAGACCATCCATGCTAACTCGCAATTCCAGAAGCACCATTGTCAACGGTGAACGTGGGAGTTTTCCAGTGGAGAGTACCACAACGAGCACATCACAATAAATCGAAGGTTTTTCTCAAACGTTGTCGATGTTGTCTTGAAATTTTGCGCGGGATCATACCACCGTTCCTTTTGCGGAAAATTCCACTTCTCGAGGAAAGGAAAGAAAGGCGCTAAGTTCAAAAGACGAAATCTCACCATGAACTAGGATTTGTTCAGTTCATTAGTCGGCTGTTGAGAAGGTGCCGTTTTTGATTACATCTACCGGCAACGTGATGGGCCCATTCAACATCTTCGTATTATTAGCACTGTGAAAACTCAGAGTTCGAAAGTCACCAAGAGACGTCTGTCACCAGAAACTCTTGAGCGGATTCGGGATCATAGAATCTCACGAGCTACGGGATACCGCCAACTTACGTCCGGACTTGCAAAACAATGCACAGAGGCAATAAAAGATCTTATGGAGAAAACAGCAGCAGTTACGGCGGAACCTTCAGAGGCTAGGAAAAGCATTGGCAGGGCCCAACGAAGCCTCGCCAACTACACAACCAAGGTGATTGCACTCCAACGCTCAGACGAAACAGGACTTCCAGAAAGAATATAGGGAAAAGAATTCACGATTACTATCCAGCCTAAACGAACCCTTGCCGACGTTGTTAACGCCTGTGGAAATATTGGTCTTCAATTATATTTTACAGAAGCGGTGTTTATGAGGAACACACTAGTTTCCTATGTCCCATTCATGCTCAATGGAAGGAATATCTTCGAATATTCCAGTTATGTCTACCTACTTAAGGAAATCAACCTAGTAAACGACTTAATTCTAGAGTTGTTCAGAAGGAAACGAGAGGCTTAAGGAGCTTTCAAGACCATAGAGGATGTATTGAAAAAACGAAGGATACCCGACTCCGTGCCCACCTTTTCGACTCCACGATTCTTCATACCTTAACGTATGCGTCAAAAACTAGCAAGGTGAAAGATCACTAAACGATCTTGGGCGCGTCGAAAGGTTGATGTTATTAGGCTCTTCGTATCATACAAACAAGGGAAGGTATGCGTAGCTCCGATCCATGTCTACGACTAGAAATAAAGGACGCTGCTCTGTATGCTAAGAACAACAGCTGGCTACAATGAGGAGGAGTATCTTTGAGAGCGGGTTCATCATCATCACCTGTACCATATATTGTGAGGTTTCTAAACAATTGCACTCCAGCTTATTATAAAAAAATGGGAGGCTTTGCTGTACACTCAGAATTGCTTTTATGCAATTTCAGGTTACTGAAGTGCATTCAGTAAGACGTAGCGCATGCTATGATGCCTCGCATGTTCGCCATCGAGCTGGATCTGGACTTAGGGTGAAACAGCTTCCTTCATATTTTTCAATTTTGCATATTTTCTTATTAATGGATTTTAAATAAAAAGAGTTAAAATAAATATTTGATGGAAGAGCACTGATAAGAATCTTTATATCATCCACCACCCTATTGGTCATGGGGTGACTCGGGATTCGAGCTGCTCAGTGAACTCAGTATACAGAAGAGAAATAAAGGGTAGGACACTGTCGCATGAGGAAAATTTAACCACAAGAATGCTGAGAAGTGACCTAAGATCGGAATCTCAGTTGGGCTTCGAACTCGCGATTACCCTTATCGGGCTTACGTATTATCCACCGCACCGCTTGCTTTGCCTTTGCCTTAGTCAATTTTTTTTTACCCTAACGGTGTCATCATCAATCAGCCGTCAACATGAATGATCTGGGGAGCACAAATAGATATTGAACACAATAAAGCTGAAAATACATTCGAAATCACAGTGTTTAACTTTAATTTACTACCTACTCTTTTTTTACAGCAGGACATTACGTGAGAAAAAAAAATTTATTGTTCTTGACAGACGTTATCTGCAGGTTTTCGGCCTTAATGTTGTCATAGAGGTACGATATAATCACCGGCGGTCTTTCGAATTTTCCCGAAGTAGATATAGGGCTCATTGACTGCAGCTAGCGGTAACAAACAACCACATAGCATGTACTTCCGAGTAGCGTGATTACAGGTTTCGGGTCGAATCAGCGAGCAGAAGGCAATCTACATGGATTTTGATCGATCCGGATATAGAACATTCAAGGTTGATCAAGAGATGGGTCATGTGTTCGACTGTATTTGTAGCCTTGAACAGCTGAATGAATACCTTGGCACTTACAATGAGCAATGAGCTGCAGGGGCATGCCGGTGTATGCTTTAAGAAAGACGTATCATTTTGCTGCTGATTCCGTAGAAATGAGGGCTTAGTTGACCTGAACGTTGCCGAAACAGTCTATGTGTGGAATCCAGGACAATCATAACCACTTCGCGATACGCTCCATCGGATATGCATCCATCCATATGCGTGCCAAGCCATATCCGACATGTATGCATAAATATAAGGCTACTCCGACTCATTAGAGAAAGGTAGTCCATCCTTTGGATTCATCTGCAGCTCACGGGAGGCATAAGGTCGTCATTGGGCGTCTAGCTACCATGGCAGCCACCAATACCTTCCCAATTGTTAGAAGAAGTAGGGACATGGTACACATGAAGGACATCGCAAGTCATAGGTTAAATATCCATTCCCTCAGTTCGGTGATGCTAAAAAGGAAGTGAAATACATGGTGCACTCCCAAGGAATTGATCAACACTGAACACTTTACCCATTAAATCTATGAGTCTTTACACCTGGTTCTTTAAAAACCTCATTAAATAATCGCTTTTCAATAAAATGCGTAAATTTTTCCTCTTTTCTCAACTTTTACTAGACATCATCTCAGCGGTGTTTTAGGTTCAGTATGGTTTCAGTGATGAGCGTGTTTATCGATTAGTTGGGCTTATTGACAGTATACCCACTATTGATTTGGTAAGTGTCGATAACAACTTCGAAAAATCATTTTAAAAAAACGATGGCGATAAAAGGTAACCGTACGGAATAAATGAGTTCAATCCGTATTCTAGTTCGAACTCGAAGGGAATTCAACCGCCGTCAGTGGATTGCGACACGGTATTGTGAGCAGAACATGCGACTCGAACGTCATTGTCGATGTATGCCGAGTTTTTTCTCATTCTTAAAAGGTTCACCTGAGATATCTTCGATCGATATCGATCATTAAAGAAGGGAGCTATCAGGTACAGAGCTATCAGTGGACGTTTCTCGTATGTAAACTTTCAATGGACAATTTGTCGCTTTTCTTCACGCTTTTGTGCAACCAAAAAGCTTTTTTTCTGGAAAGATTCCCGGATTTTAAACTTTTCATTTACTGCCTATTCTTTTTAATGGCAGGGTATGTTGCGAAATATAACTTCTTTAATGCTGAGATATTTGCAAAACTCCGGAGCGTAGGTGTCTGGGGTGGGGAACGAGCGCGCTATTGTCCTTTCCGGAGAGTAACTTCTTCCTCATATTCCAGAATTCTTTGCTGTTCTATAGTTGTTTTCAAAAAAAAAAAATTCGCACCACCAACTTTTTCAGTTTTTTTTATTCCTAGTTTAGCAAGAGGTCTGTGGCGCAGTTGTCGGAGGGTCCCTGCAACACACACACGGAATCGATCCCCGCGCCCATGGCCCACCAAGCCTTCCATACCTTCGGGGCCGGCAAATTTGTACCAGATTTGTCTGGGAGGATAGCAGCACTGGCTCGATACATCGGAAGACCACCGCGCGTTGTTGTAAAGGCCAGATATGCATT
>UYYA01004138.1:0-160837 GCA_900624975.1 Angiostrongylus costaricensis | reverse complement strand
TATTAGAACTCAATTGCTGACGTTTCGGCGGTTTCGCCTTCTTCAGAGCCTGGAAAGGTCAAATTGAGATGCGATCTACTCAGCCAAACGCTTTCATAACCCTAGCAGATAAAACTTGATAAATCGATTTGTATTCGCATAAGAAACAGCTTCATTCAAACACCTACCGTTTATTTGTTGTAAGTATTTAAGTTAGTTGGTGGATAGCCGCCGCACAGAGTAATACATGGTCGATAACTGGGTCCATGTCAGATCATTGGATCAGCCTGAGGTATGGCGCTAGGTCACGCGTGATGACAAGACACTCCTCCTTGCGGTTCATTTTTGAATTTTTGGCATTGATCCAAAACGCTTCAAGAGTTTTTCGCGCTGATGTTTTCGATTCCTGCTGATGCCGAGGTTAACAGAAAGTCGGTCATGGGAATTACTACGTAAAGAGGAATTCTTTCGAAATAACATTTACTAATTTTAATAGATCTCACTAGAAATTCGTCGTGTTTACAATATCGAATTCATTTTGAAGCTGTCTGTTGGCAGGATGATTGCCCATCGTCTCTATCAGTCTGGAATCCTTTCTTTTACGTTCTCTAAAAACTCCTTGTTGTTTACAATGCGAGAAATACGCACAGTTCATGACTTTCTGCTCAAAAACGGTTGGACATTATATTTCTATCAATGTGACTGCCCGTTTTTTCTTGGATTTGATCGCAACTCAAATTTTAAAAAAGGAATGCAGTAGTACTGTGGATTCGAAAAGGACGATGTAAAGGAAAAAGGATAAAGCTCTCCGCGTTGATCAATCCCTGAGGTATACGCTATGCATTCGACTTCATTAGGTATCGTTGGAGGTGCATATCTGGCTTTGACAATGACTCGCGGTGGCCTATCGATGTATCGAGCCAGTGCTGTTATCCTCCCAAACAAGTCTGGTACCAATTTGCTGACCCCGGAGGGATGGAAGGCTTGGTGAGCTATGGGCGCAGGGATCAATTCCACGTGTATGTCGCAATGGCGCCTCCAACCACTGCGCCACACGCGATGTAGAGCCTTTGATTTATTAATTCCACGTATTCACACATGTCTCAACGAATACCGAATTTCCTTTAGCCTCGGTGTGACCAAATGTACTCTTTCGTTGATAAACTAACAGAAGGTTGGTAAACAATTTCGTTCGGCTAACGTGTCGTGATATTCGCTTTTCGCAGTTCTCAACGAAATTCGCTCTTGGGTTTTTTTTGTGCGATCTCCAATAGCCTTTTTGTTCGTACGCTGTTAGCTCTCGAACAAGGGATCTTCTGAAACTAGCACTTATTATCAGCTGGGTGGACGAAGTACGTTTGTCGCTAAAGAAACTAAGATTTTCTTCGCTTCGATCAACACGCTTGGCTATCGTCGAGGTCTGCTCTGAGCATTTTGTTGACGTATGGAGTCTTTTGACAAGTACTTCATCGTTTTTTAATCTCGTAACAAAAATCCATGTCATCAATTTTCGTATGGATTGTGTCATTTGACAATTTGTAGTAACCAACGAGGGTTTGTTTTCTTTCCCGAAAGCGGATTTTCTCAAAAAACGTCCTTGTTCTACTTCACCGCTGCACAATCACTTTCAATATTGGTGCTGTATCCTATTCCAAATTTCTTCACCTAAGGTATTTCCTATCATACTAGTGTTTATGGCTCCAATAACAAATTTTTTAGTTTTCTTAGATTTATGAGAACATTGTGTATACATTTATTTTTACGCCGACGCTTATACCTCTTTCCTCTTATCGGATAGTCTTCATGTTTTGAAATCATTTAGAATAGGGCTGATTTACAAAACAGTGAAAGAAAGCTGGAATTTTGTCGCAATATCACTCGGTACAGAACCATTTTTTTTACAAGGAACGAAAATGTAGCAATGCTCTTTCTACTTCTGTTCAGCGAACACGAGGTCCTATTCTATTTCTTTATTTACGCACAAGCTGACGTTTCGGTGGATTTCGCCTTCCTCAGAGCCTGGAAAGGTCAAGCTGGAAGCAATCTATTCGGCCAAACACCTCCATAACCAGACAGAGAAAACGCTAAACCAAGATTTCAATCACATTTAGCACAGCTCGGCACACTCACCGCTTTCTATGGGTCTTCCACGGAATATGTCGCGTGAAGACGAACCGCACAGAATTCACATGGAAGCGTAATGTGCCTCTCCCATCAGAATAACAAGTTTATATACTGTCCAATATCACGCGTGATAGTTAGGCATTTTTCCTGCGGTTCATGTTCGGATTTCTGAAATTAATCCAGAACTCCTCGAGAGTTTTGCGCGCTTGCGTTTTTGATTCCTGTGCAAGGATCGTGACACGAACTTCAATGTAACACTAACTGTAACAATGTTGCTGATTTTTTTTCTGTTTTAAGCGAATGATAAATTGAGGGGAAATGTTTTGCGGTAAGGCTTGGATTTTCCAGCTCAACTTTGCTTTCTGCTGCCAAAGAACTGGCGATGGATCAGAACCAGTGGCGAGAACGAAAGACGTCCATCCACCTCAGTCAAGCCAAAGAGCAAATAGTAAGCAATTTGCAGCTAGTATTTATTCTATCGTAATGATTTCATAAAAATTTCATGAAGAAGACTTGGAGTAGAGTTAATATTTGTTGTTACAGCTGTTTCTTAGGAAAACGTTCACGCGTGTAATTGACAAAAATCAACAACTAAAGTTAATTGTTGGACAAAAGCTGGACTGTCTAAATAATAACACAAAAAACAAAAGCAATGAAGCTGAGATATGAGCAAAACATGGAATTCCAGGTGAGCTTCGCACTCGCGGTTATCCTTTCTGGATGCTCACTTGTTATCCACTGCATCATCAAGGCGCTTACTTTGTCTTTCTCTCAGCCGTTTTTTTAGTATAATGGTGTTATCATCAGTCACCCATCAACTGGAAAGCGGAGAAAAGAAACATCGTTATTTCGACTGCACGTTCAACTCTGCTGGGTTCAATGCCATTTTGTGCTTTCTAGATTATTCCCGTTTATGGGTGCTTTCTGGTAACCCGATTAGGGTAAAAAAAAACTCGATGGGCGAAAGGGAAAGCAGGGGTTCAATGGTGCAGTAGACAACAGTGGACAACACATGATCACCTCCAAAAGGGTAATCGAGGGTTCAAAGCTCACCTGGAGTTCCGAGTTTTGCTCATATCTCAACATCACTGCAGTTTTACTATACGTAATGTTCCGCTGAAAAAAATAATAGGTAGTAAATAAAAGTTTAGCGCAAAAATGTCACACTCGTGCAGCGCAATGGATAGAGGTGCCGTGTAATGAACACAAGTTCCATTGCTTAGACCTCGCATTGCTGTTTAGGCGACATCTGCTTTTAATCGTCTCCACTCTGCTGCACAGTTATATGCATGAGGAATACTTCAACGATAGATCAATGTCGAACGCTTCACCCTTTGTCAATTGTGCAATATGAATAATTAATATTTGATACTTGAAAGGCTCGTCCTCACTGGTTGTGTCGGCGTTGGCATAATCTCCATTTTTTGGAGATTTGCTGGTTAAGCCATTGTGGTTCCTTGGAATCCCGAGGTCACCCTGGATAAAGTCTGCTCCAGGTCTTTACCACCACGAACAGTCGCAGCCCATGTGGATCAAAAGGAGATTTGCCACCATGCGACTTTGATACTAGAACGGTAGTGGATCCTGGTATTGGTTTACTCTTAGCTAGACTTTCTGATGGAAACGCCGGACTACTTCTCAGTTTAGGAGACTTTACCAGGGAGACGAATCCTCCTGCTGTACATCGCAGCCCGACAGCCAAGAACACCGCTCAGCCACGATGAGGCTGTAAACCGTTGGGAGGCAATATAAATATTGTTTTGATATCAAAAGCGCTAGATCAACTATATGGTTTTTTACTTGAGCGGTGCCAAATACAGTGTGGATCTTATCGTTCCGTTTATTCGATTCATTTCCTCACGTCTATTATCCCCAAACATCTTCGAATTTGCATGTGGATTCGACTACTCTGTGAGAGATCGATTCTACTTGTAATCCAGGAATATCTATTCGTAACGTTTGTAAATTTTCAGCACGAGCAATGGCAAGAATTTATGGATTGGTGGGCGCTATTCTAATCCCGGAATAATGAGGGCATTTATTTGTCGGTGCGGTGTCGAACCAATGACCTCACTCATATTATTGCACGCCGCCTCACTTTCAATTGTGCATCCCACACCGCTGTACTTTAATTAAGTACTAGGTATTACGTCAATGAGGAACACAAGCTGAAACTGAAGGAAATTGTTGGAGAGCGTTCTATTTTTCTGGTTTCTCTAGTCCAAATGATCTCAAATCTTAGAATTTGAGAGCTGCTTTTATCTACGATTGCTCAAAGCGTTGCCTTAATTGACACCGTATTCTTTATGTGGTGTTCAGTTTTCATAAATTCTTTTCCGTATTTTCTGTGATTTAGTTCGGTCCGAACGCATGGTATCCGTTTCGTGGTCTAACTGAGGAATTCAAGCGACGTTTAGCTGTCTATCCATCGGACTTTATCGATGGCATCAATGGTCATCGTACGATGCAAAAGCTCTTCTCTACGGTTGTTTTCCTCTATTTTGCATGTCTTCTGCCAGCTATTGCCTTTGGAGTGCTCAACGATGACAATACTAATGGCGGAATCAGTAAGTAAATATTATGCAACGTCTGACTTTAGAAAGAAAAAGCATTCTAAAGCTGGGTAACTTAGTCGTACTTCTTTATACATCAATGTAACATTTTTTAAAGATATTCATGAAGGAGATCTCAAAGCACCTGCAGTAGATCTTGACACTGAGAGTAACTTAATATAATACACTGCTAAACATTGTGGACCTTTTAAACCCTTTTTGAGTACGCTGTTCTAAAATGAGCGCAAAATTTTCTTATTATTAACTGCGCTACCTGCTATCGTTGTTTCTTACAGAAAAACTGCTTCTGGTGCAATACTCTGCTGCTGTGCTATAATACTTTGATCTCCCAGCTTCCTTTAATATGAATTTAATGTGAAGGCATCATATTTTTCGTAGAAACGTAACCAAGCCCAACTTGTTCATTTTGTTCACTGTGCTAACTCCTAGCACAAAGCTTCTTCCGGCACCCTGCTGTTTCTTCTGTTGTTATTCGAATGAGCTTCAACTCACTAGACGTTGCGAAGTTGAATATTTGTGGTTTCCAAAACGGGTGCAACAGAAAAAGGAAGAAATAGTTAATTGTAATGTCCACTTGAATAAAACATCCCTCACAAAATGCTTAAGAAATTCCCATGACCGACTTTCTGTTAACCTCGGCATTAATTGATAATTCAATGTTTTTCATCAATAAGCAGACACGAGGTTGTTAATATAGAATTTATTAGAACACAATTGCTGACGTTTCGGTGGTTTCGCCTTCTTCAGAGCCGTTTATTTGTTGTAAGTATTTAAGTTAGTTGGTGGATAGCCGCCGCACAGAGTAATACATGGTCGATAACTGAAATTAGAGATGCTTAAGAGGTGCTTAAAAGCTAATGCTTAAAAGCTTAAGAAATTCATGCCTCAAGTACGTAATCATTCCGTCGTCTTCCTCTGGTGATAGAAATTGCGAGATCTAAAGAAACTTTCATTGTGGCACATCCCACTTTCAACTATTTTGTTTCCTTATCGTTTAACTTTTCAGATGTTAGGAAAGTGATCATTGCTCAAGCTATTGGTGGTATTTTCTTCTCGTTGTTTGGCGGTCAACCGATGATTATTTTGCTCACTACCGTACCATTAGCAATATACATTAAAGGTACCCCTCACTCTATTTGCCTCTATTGTGTGTGTGTGTGTGTGTATATGTATGTGTGTATGTGTGCAGGTTTGTGTGTATATGTATGTATGTGTGCATGCGTGCGGGTTTGTGTATGTGTATGTATGTGTGTGTGTGTGTGTGTGTGTGTGTGTCCTCTATTGTGTGTGTGTGTGTGTATATGTATGTGTGTATGTGTGCAGGTTTGTGTGTATATGTATGTATGTGTGTGTGTGTGTGTGTGTGTGTGTGTGTGTGTGTGTGTGTGTGTGTGTGTGTGTGTGTGTGTATAGCGGGCGTTTGTGTGTTTTACAATGTGTCTTTTTAAGATCTCCGCACAATTGTGAGCTCATTTTTATTTTTACAGTGATTTACAAAATCTCCGAAGAACTTGGTTATGATTTTTTTGCTATGTACGCATGTGTCGGTTTATTCTGTCAAATGTTTCTTGTATTATATTCGGCAACCGAACTATGCAGTCTTATGAAGTTAGCGACACGGTAACTGGCTACTACTTATTTTTTTCATCCATGTCTTTTAATCGTTGTCAGAGTTTTCTCGAACTTTTCGTTTGTGCTGAATAAGTGTACTTTTCCAGCTCAGCGGAGGAAATGTTTTCATTATTTATTGCTATTGCGTTCACAGTTGAAAGTATAAGGGCCATACATAACAGTGAGTATCATTTCTTTCGTGTTGCTTCGAAAAAGCCTGATCTATTCTGAGTTACAATGCACACCATTCATTGATGGCGTCTCCGTGATTCACCGACAGTTGAGGTTAAAGCGTAGTGATCATTGGTCACATCCGTTTAACAGTAGTTCTATCTATACTTTAAAAAATACTTGAAAACAAACCAGTGTGGCTTCGTTATATACTGTCTTTATTTACCTTTATATTTATATATGGACGCCTAATTCCTCATTTCTTTGTCGCTACCTGCTTTTCCGATAGTGAGCTTCAGAGGTAAAACGATGTAAGGTTTGAGAAAAGCCCGCCATCATCGATGCTTCAGACGGCCTTGTTTCACTTACCGTCTAACTGACTACTTATGAATAATATTTAAATAACACTGATACATAACACTTTTTATTTCGACAACTTACATTTATCTAACCTTTTTATATTTAGTATTTATCAAAAACTATAGTGGCTGTGATGCGACTAATAGTGATGAGAATACAACCGCCTTCAATTTCACGTCCGCAGTAATCCAGGTATGATCGTAGATTGCAGTCTGAAGAAAATTCGCGTAAAATTCTTTACAATGGTATTAATATTGATCACCATTTGATCATTTGTACCCTTTACTTTTCATACTTGTTTTTACTATTTTATTATATGCAAGTCGACATTACGTGTACCACGTTTTGAGTAGCCCAGCACTTGCATTCGATTCGTTTCCTCGTGTCCACCAACCACTATGTTTTTCGACACTTTTTTACATGTCGATTCAGTCGCTGCTTGAAGATGTTTTGTCTTCTTCACGAATATCGCTGAATGCCAGTTGAATCGATTTTTTCCCTGAATTCGTGAGATAGCCGTGCTTGGGTGTTTTTACGCGAATTAGGAGAGCGAGATTGTCGCCGACATGGCTGGCACCACGTCTTCGTCTCCGAAAGAATTAAAGGCTTGGTGGGCCAGGTGCCGCGTCGAATCGGACTGGGTAGGCTGGGCCATCCGAGTAGGAAGCGGGATGACTACCACTATGCTACCCACTCCTATCCTTTATATAATCAAGCAAAAGCACTCTGCAATAAACAAACACTGTAATTTCGGGAAGCCTTCATGGAGTATAACTCGTATGAAATGCTGAGATATTTGATATTTCATTTCATTCCCATGGATCTCCCCTACTGAATGATCTCCAGCCGGAGACTATGTGGCGCGTCCACAGGTGACGAATAGCAGGATAATCGCGGACCAAAAGCACCTTCTGCTTCTATGAGACGTTGGATAACCCAGGTTATGGAATGTCTATTTCAGCTGCGCCGATTTGAGAAATACCTTTTGCATTTACGTAGATATTTTCAGGAATGCGCACATTAGTGTATTCTCATCTATGCAAATTGTATTCTACCACTGAGTGTGGCCTAAAGTCTGATCAAATGAATGAGAAATACATGGGAGGCACATAGGATTCACCTCCAGTAAATAAGATTATACACGCTACGAGCACGCTAAACGTGTGAATGAAAGAAAACGATCGTTTTATTTAACATCTCCACGTCAGAGCAAATAAAAAAGCAGATAATTCGAAAGTTACTAAGCGACCTCTGTTTCCATAAACACTGGAGTTGATGCACAATGTAGAGACTAATGAACCGTAAGCAATTACCAACATACATCAGAACTGGTAAAGATATGCGGAGAAAAGATAAAAGAAGATCTTAAAAAGAGAAAATTAGCAGTAATGGGTGAAGCTGAAAAGGTAGGGAATAGTATATGCGGCTCACGCCGCACCTTCGCCAATTGCAAAACCAAAATGATAGCTCTCTAACGCCTGGACGGAACAGTTACAGCTTCCAGATATACAATTTGAAAAATATTTCACGATCACTGTTCTCGTCTTTCCAACAGTTTCATTCTCCATATGAAATATAGGAAGATGGATATATCGTCTCATGGTTCCCTGTTCCGAAATCGGGCCTGCCATTTTGTTAGTGAAGAATCCAAGAACACTTGAACTTCACAGGATAGCCAACACCTAAACACCTAAAGAACCTTCCACAAAATTTCATCAACAGACTCTTTATACAGTACCTGCCAGAATCTAAGGTTCCTATTCAATAGAAGATCGGCGAGACTGCGTTGTCGTTCGAGAAAGGTGACCTTCACAATAACGGCAACTATTTTTAAATCTGCTGTCTCTCATCTATAAACTCTTCAGTCGGGCCATCCTCAACGGTGGAAGAATATTGAGGAGGGAAAGCTGCCTGAGCAAACAGGGTTTCGTTTCGAAAACGATTCACTACGATGAACTAAATCCACACGAAGACAAGACTCATTGAGGCATTGCAAGAGCGCTAGAAACCGCACTTCCTTATTCGATTTAAAGGAAACGTTTGTTGATCAGCTGAGCCAAAAGTAACCGTAGAAGCTCTGGAACGCCACGGTCTCTCTACTCAATATATAAGAAATCTTCATGAGCTATATAAAAATTTCACAACAAGAATCATTTGCAAAACTCCGGACCGCAGGTGTCTGCAGTGGAGAACGAACGCGCTATTGTCCTTTCCGCGGAGTAATGCGTTCACTACCACACTATGCAGGTCCTTCGTTTTGCTTGAAACATCCTTACTACCTCTACTACTCCCTAGTAAGGACGATAGCGCGTTAGTTCCCCACCGCAGACGCCTGCGGACCGGAGTTTTGCAAATATCTCAGCATCATTTTAGTTGTATTTCACATGATACCCTGCCGTTAAAAATTATAGTAGGCAGTAAATAAAAAGGTTAAAGATATCACCATTGTGTTGTGCGAGATATTAACATAGACGCCAGAACAGGGGTTAGGCAAGGCGATACAATTCCACCCAAATCATTTCCTACCACTCTCCAGAACGTCATGATAAAATTTGAATGAGACAATATGGGTGTGAAAATTCGATGGTCGGCAATTACACCATTTTCACTTTGGCGATGACATTGCTTTTATAACACGAAAGGTTAACCAGGCGGAACGAATGTTAACAGACTTTGATAACGATTGCAAAAAAATTGGTCTCTCAATGATTTTAAGAAAGCGATGTTCATGAAGAACCGATTGTTTTCGCATTCGCTATTCACACTCGACGGAATGTGTAGCTCCGAGTGCTCCAGCTACGTCTGTCTAGGTCGAGAAGTTAATATGATGAACGACTTAGCTTCCTAGTCAGAGAAAAAGGATGTAATTAGAAAAAGAAAAAATTTCCGATTCTGTGCACAACTTTTGGATTTCATGACTCCTTCTGTCTCATCGTATGCAAGGGAAACCTTATCGCTTATATGCAGCATTGAAGTTCACTCTGTGCGGACGAAAACGCGGTGCAATGCACGACAATCTCAGCAAACCTTGTAACGCCAGTGGGAGAAAGGATCCGAAGTTGGAACCTATGTCCACGGTCGAAAATCTAAGACACCATTCCACATGCCAAATTGTCGGAAATAAGGTGGATTGGACACGTAATAAATGCATATGAACGACAACCGATACATAAGAACCGCACGCGGCTTGATTCCTCGGGATAACAGACGAACAACGGGAAGACCACCAGCCAGATTGACCAGACTTCTTAACGAAAACTCTAGAAGAAAGCTATGATGTTCAACAGGTTTCTAGAGGGAGCAGAACCCATTGAGCTACTCTTGTTTTCGACAAGAAAAAATGAAAGATTTGCTGACGCCTGCTCGAGTCTCTCGACGAACAAGCGATACAGGTGATTTACTACATGATCTATCGAAACTCCTATGACGACATGATCCAATGCGTAGATAAATAAAAAAGATAAGGCTGTCGGTGTTGATCAATTTTTGAGGGATGTGTCATGCATTCGACTTCATCAAGCATCGTCGGAGGCGATTGAATGCACATCTGGCCTTTACAATGACTCGCGGTGGCCTTCCGATATATCAAGCTAGTGGTGGTATCCTCCCAGGCAGGTCCTGGTATCAATTTGCCGACTCCAGATGGACGGAAGGTTTGGTGGGCCATGGACGCAGGAATCGATTCCACGTGTGTGTTGCACTGCGCCTCCGACCACTAGGCCACACGCGTCAATGCGTTGACAGTTTGTCAAAATTTCGTATTATTGAATGTATCAATTATTTACATTCCGAATAGTTTTTGAGATTTTATTCCCTTATTGAGAAACTTTACTGATATATACCGGATTGATGTTTTCAGGACAGCGGTGTGTTATGTCGGCGTGACACCTCAATACTCTATATGCTGCTCATGTTCGGAACGTTGTGGCTTGGTCTTTTCTTGTACAATTTCCGAAAAGTATGTCACTTTTCTGCTAGTGATATCTTTTTTCGTTTTTTTCTTCCCTTTTTCTTCTTCATTTTGTCTCCTTAGTTTTTTTCTTTTTCTTCCCGTCTTATTCGTTTTTGTCTTTCTTCTTCTTTCTCTTCTTCTTCGCAGTTACATTTTAGGAAAGTTTATTTTCAACTAAAGAATTTTTAAGGCGAAGGAAACAGTCATATGAGTGGAGTAGCCAACCAAACTGTTCCTGTTCTTCTTTCGATCTTTATTTCGTTTTCTTCTCTGTTGTTTCCCACTCTTCCCACTTATCTGCTTCTCTGTTCGTCCACGTCACTTAGTTCACTGGACATCATTTGTCCAGCCAGCTGACGATAGCGTGTTATCACGTATCTCAATATGGAATGCTCGTTTTCGTACGGTTTTGCCACATGGATTTTCATTGTTGCCATGCCACAGAACAAATTTCAAATATGGCAATTAAACAGTTTATATGTAACAATAACAATGTAGTACTAATGACATCGCTATTAAAAGACCTTACTTAGTTGGATAGTTGAATGGGCCGTCCTTGCTAATTGTGTGGGCACCAGTATAATCTTCATTTTTTTTGGAGTTTTGTTGATTTAACCGTTCTAGTTACTTGGAGTTTCGAGGTCAGCCAGGTCAAAGCCTGCCACAAGTCGTCACCATAGGTTGGCAGTCGCCGTCGTTGTGAATCAGAGAGAGATTTGTCACCATGCGACTAGTTTGGTACCAGGACGGTGAAGGATCCTTATATTGGTTTACTCTTAGCTGGGCTTTCTGATGAAAATGCCGGACTCCTTCTCAGCTTGGGAGACCCTACCAAGAGGATTAATCCACCCACTCTACATCACAGCTCGGCACCCAGGAGCACTTCGCAGCCACAATGAAGCGGTAAACCTTTAGAAGGACTGAAAGACCTTAGGTGGGAAGAATATAAACACCAACGTGATTGGCAGGTAGAGACGATAAAAAGGGAACAAGAAACATTAGTAATGGTGAAATACCTTTTATAATGGCGTTGAGGTGATATTACAGAAAAATAATGATACCATACGTTCTTGGCTACGAGGCGTCGTCGGCCAGAAGTGGGATAACACATTGGGATGCGTCCACAAATCAGTGGCAGATCTTATACACGATCACATATCGCTCAAGAAGCAAAGATTACAGATATAGAGTGCACATGGGTGGAGTGTTCCTGTCCTAAGTAAGAGTGATAAACTACATAATATATTACGAAGCTGCTACGTAAACATTAGTGGGGAACTCACGAAAACAATTTCTTGATAGAAAAGATGGAGGTAGCTTTAACATCAGTGATTATTAGAACCGTAATGTGCGTGACACGTGGTAGTGGTTAATACTGCGCATCTGGATGGAGGGCTTAAAAACTAGAGGGTACAAGATGAGGTTGTAGGGAAAAGGTGAAGACAGTGACACTAACAATTCAAGACAAGCATTAATGTCATTACTAGTAAACATCATTAACATGAAAAGCGTGCGTTGATATGGAAAAGTGGAAAAGTGAGAACTGGTCGGGTGAATAGTTGTTGCATCCTCACGTGTTCCACTAATTTTGTTGCCTTGTTTAATCGTTTGCTTTTTCACAGACACCGTATCTAACGAGATCTCGTCGTGAATGGTTGGCTGATTACGCACTTCCAGCATCAGTTCTTATTATGTCTTTCACCGGTTCCTACTGTTTCGCTGATATTGCAAGTATGCTTTTTTCGTATTATCCATAGATATAGGCACAAAGACTACCCGCAACCTACAGTTCTTTATATTCGATTTCGAATGGCTAACCATGTTGTCAATCTACCTTTTCTAGAGGATCGTTTCAAGTTGCGTGATGAGGCTCCGATCATGCGCCTAGCTGACATCTTCTCACTTCCGCCATCCGGTTACTTTGTGTGCCTTCTGTTAGGATTCTCACTGTCATTTTTATTCTTTATGGATCAGAACATCACTTCAGCCATAGTGAATAATCCACAGAACAAGTAGGTCAACTATCTACAATGCCTAAAATTTCAGTTTTTCCATGCCTAACAATTAACTAACAAATATTCGGAATAACTGCTTTTATCGCACCATCATTAAACAAATAACGTTTAGGCAGGTTTATAAAAGATCTTTTCCGTTCATCAGTCTCTCGGAAAAAATTGCTATAGAAACAGTTACAGAAGTCAAACCAGCTTATGTAGCCCTATTGATGTTAGCAAGTGCTTCAATTCATGTTTTCTCTAGGCCAGGGGTTTTTTTTCAGGCTGAAGAAGGGACAAACCCAAAACCTCGATCTGTTTGTCGTAGCACTTTTGAACGTATTTTTATCCATGTTCGGTTTACCATGGATGCATGGAGCACTGCCACATTCTCCACTCCATCTTCGAGCGTTGGCCGATGTCGAGGAGCGAGTTTCTCAGGGTCATGTACATGAAGTGTACGTTTATACGCTAGGAATAATTCAAATCTTCTAGGTATTTCCATGCCGTTTAGCTTGGAAATCGTTTTCGCTTTTGGAATGTTACTGTTTTCTTCAAAAGTAATTAATTACTTGAATTTATTCCTTTACGTTTTCATCTTACACGACCCCGAGATCACAAATTGTATGGATCCCAGCATTCCTCTTCACTTGATACGTTTCCTCGATCCGCGAAGGTTTTCGAATTTGCGTGTGGATCTGACGATGCATGAAGATTTTGTATAGTTAAATGCTAAACGAGTAGATTCTATCTGAAATCTTCGGATTACATTGCTATTGCATTCCCAGGTCTACATCACAGGAAGTAACTAGGCTTTGTGGAGCGCAACAAGCTTACCAGACAACTCCTGTCCCTGATCGAAGTCGGAACGGGGCTGCTTTGTGGAATTCGTGGTGCGTCTATCTCGGATTCTCATAAATGGTCATGCGCTACCATCCTTCAGCGTGTGAATAAGAGAAAAGGTGACGCAAACTCAAGTGGTAGCCGAATACACACTTCAAGTCGACCGATTCCGTGAATGACGGCTGCAAAAAATCGAAACGAATGGCGGAAGTGCTGCCACCCACACTATATGTGAATTCCGCTCGTATAAAAACTCTTTTTAATAAATCAGTGAAAAGGAACTGAGTCTTCAGCAGAGATTGGAGAATGAGTTCGAACCTTTTTGGTGCCATGATATCATCCACGTCAAAACATTGGAAGATTATCAAATACTCTTTGATTCAAAACAGATATTTAAATGAAATGTGAAATTGAGTTATTTTGACACTATTTTATGGAATAATTCTAGAGGGTGTCGTAGGTATTTCTACGTCATAGATGTGATTTCAGAATTATGAACGTTCGTGAGACTCGTCTGGCAACGTTGATTGCCCACGTGATGATTCTGGTCTCTACATTCTACTTGATACCGTATCCGTTACAGTTAATTCCAACATCTGTATTGCATGGATTGTTTTTATACATGGCACTCACATCGTTGTCCGGTAATGAAATGTTCGAGCGATTACTGCTGCTTATTACTGAGCAGGTAGTCATCTGTAATACGTTTATTGCATATTTCCAGAGCTTACGGCAGCATGGTATTCTGCACAGAATGGCCCATAGTCGTGACTATGCTGCGAGCAATTTCATACTAAGCGATTTAGGAAATATTAAAAGAATCATTCTAAAATGTTTCTTGCCATAATTCGGCGCAAAAAGCTTGAAAATGGCATTTATTCATAGCCCGACCATTTTTGAATCTGTAGAAAAATGTTGAACTGAATGAGTTCGTGCTGACCTTTAGATATCACCCAGAGTTGCAAACGCTCAACTAAACCGATCAGTGCGTTCTCTTTCGGATGAGGTTTGCATTCGCTTCCATTCATAGCATCGTACAGGTGACTAAATGGATGCTTGGCCTATCTATTCTCTTGATAGGCGGTCTAACCATACATCCAGCCAGTTTTTTGATCTTTCCAGGTAAATCTGGTACTAATTCGCTAGCCTCGAAGAGATTAAAAGGATATTATTAGCTCAAAGCGCATTGGCGGACCAATGGATGCATGCATTGTAGAACCCAGCAAAGCAATGTGGCACACGCGCCCAAAGGTGTCAACTGCCACTGTGAAAATGACAGAATCGCAATTTTTACTACACTAGTTCATAACGTATTGATTTGAGGACAAATTGCTTCAGCAATTCTCATTGCCAATTACTCTCCAAACAAAATCCATTAGAAAACCTTTGGTCTCTTTTGGTGTTTCTCCGTGGATATCCTTCCATTATCGAATTACTGTTTTGTCGAATAAATATGGGCTCACTCTATTAACCTAAAGTTTTTGAACAGCGGGCGCCTGTGGTGCAGCGGTCGGAGGCGCCCGCCCTGGAGCACACACGTGGAATCGATTCCCGGCGCCCATGGCACACCAAGCCTTCCATCCCTTCGGGGTCGGCATATTGGTGCCAGACATGTCTGGGAGGATAGCAGCACTGACTCAATACATCGGTAGACCACCGCGAGTTATTGTAAAGGCCAGATATGCATTCAATCACCTCCAACGATGCTTAATGAAGTCGAATGCATGGCGCATCACTCAAGGATTGATCAACGCCGAGAACCTTATCTTTTATCCTTTTAAAGCTTTTGAACAAATATCTATCAAATAAAGGGTTTTCACTGTTTCAGCAAGCCTATCCACCGACACATTATATTCGCAAGGTCCCGCAACGAAAGGTGCATCTCTTCACCGCATGTCAGTTACTGCAGTTGATCATTTTGTGCGCGTTCGGTTTTTCTCCATATCCATTTATTGAAATGGTTTTTCCTATTGTGTGCTTCTTCTTTTTACCAATTAGGTGAGTTTGTATCAGTTCCACTTATATGCCAATACGTTTTGTTTATGCGACAAAATTTTGGGATTAATCGTGTAAACTCATTCTGTCGTGAAAAGACAGTGAGAAGCCCTTCATTTCACCGTCGAAGCAAAACGTTCCGTATCATGATGCACCTTATCCTCTATTTTCTCCCATAACTTCGAACTATTCCTGGTTTCAATGTTTTAAAAATGTGGAGATAACTAAATGATACCTTAGTAAACAGTGAAGTTTGTGATGAAATCGCTGTATGCTGATGTGAAATGTGTTGACATAGGGTTAAAAGTGTTGAAGGAGTTAAAGCACGGGGGATAGATAGCACCTGATCTTTA
Organism: Angiostrongylus costaricensis; assembly: GCA_900624975.1. NCBI lineage: Eukaryota > Metazoa > Nematoda > Chromadorea > Rhabditida > Metastrongylidae > Angiostrongylus > Angiostrongylus costaricensis. The sequence continues at coordinate 144,882 of UYYA01004138.1, read as the reverse complement.
TCTATTTTTTCTTGTTTTCATTTATAGTCAATTACTATTGCCAACGAATAAAAAAGCGAGGAAAATCGGTTGAATTTAACTACAATGCGTGGTCGATCTAGTCAGCACGCTCGTATTGCTTGACATCTTCAACAGTTGCGCTTCTTTCACCAAATCACCCCACATTTTTGATGACGTCCAAAAGCTGAACACTTTAAGGTCTTAATCAAATGCTGAAACAAACTTGACAGTTGTGGAAGTTCCAAGTTTTTTAGACATACGTTAATTCCGCGTCTGATCGACTACAAATACCTGGATGCTCTAGATGGTCGTCACTGAACACATTGAGAACAGCAAGGTCTGCTCTGCTTCGACTGTTGACTTCGCGGTTATGTATGATGTATGTAATGTATGGTCGTCATCTAGATGAACCTTTAGGCATAGGTTAGGTCGTTTAGAGGACTCACTGCCTTAACATGGTATTCAATAAGTAATATGCTATTATTTCGGCAGTAATAAGCCTCCCTTGCTTAGTTTCTCTGGGATGAACCTATTATATTAGTGACATCATACGTTTCTGGGTTATGGAATTCTAGGGTTAAAGTTCGAATCAGAGATGATGGCTAGACTGAAGTTATCACGATAGTGAAATCTCTGCTAAAAGAAAACTGAAGCCAATTTTTTTCATTAATGTTGACATCATTAACTTTTCTCAAGGATTTGCGGGTAATTTGCAAGTATACTACAGTCTCTGAGGGGTGTTACTTTTTTCATTCCGAGTTCATATGGATAGCATTTTTAAACTAGAACGGTTTACCCTTCCTTTCTCGGAAAATTTCGCTCCGCCGCTATTTAATGTCAATTCTGTCAAGTACGATACTGTTAGCAGTTATTGTTGTACCTATACACATCTATACTTCTAATTTTTGTAAAGTCATTATAGGGGTGTGTGATATATTTTCTTAGGATGTTATGATGATATTGTGTATGCAGAACCACACTCACAAGCAAGCTTCCCCTTCCTTCGGATCCTTGGACGGCATATTATAACTTCGCCCACGTATTTGTTTTCTTTCTCTTTCGCTATCGTCGAATTTGGGGTAAAGCATAAGGTGGAGTTTCAGCTCTTGGAAGAAAAAACATGCGTGTGTTCACTTCATTATCACGAAAAGTTCTCTCTGTCCATCTTAAAAGTTATGACAAGCTCAAGCTCACTTTGACTGTGACGAAATAGCAGAAAGGTACGATTTTTTGACGGAAGTCAAGATTTCATTTAATAAAGGAAACAAAGGGAGCTGAAGCAGCAGAATTTGTACTTAAGCAAAAGTCCTTGGGTTCTTAGGGCCAAAAAGCTGTGGGGTGCAACAAACGGTGACTTCTCGCCCGAATCGTTTGCATACAGAAATAAACTTGTATAGATTTTTTCTTCTTTGTAATGAAGTGTTGAGGAAATTTGCACTGCGAATGTGCTGTGGTTTGCACTTGTTGTCTTTTACAATAAGATTTGTACTCAAGAGTGATATAGTGCCATATGTATTGTATCAGATTTCTATGTTAAGAATGAGCAAGTGAAGATACTGTTGCTGAGAATTCTATTGGAGTATTGGAGTGCAGTAAACAATTTTATATATAGTGTAGTGTAGTGCGTTGAATTAAAGAATTTGAACGACTTTGTAAACTAAAGGAAAAACATCATATGTTGTTCAAAAGGCTACTTTCATTCCAGCAGTAAAAAAGAAAACTGCGATTATTTGTGAACAACACCTGGTTAGCTGCTAATCGGGCATTAGCTATGAGGTTGAACTCTTATCAAGGCTCTAAACATGACCAACCCAACAGCCAAGCACGTGTAAGGCTAAGACAGTGAGATCGTTTAAAACGCGTGAGACCGTTACTCGACTTAGTCCTGTGGCAGCGAAACTATCAATCCCTAAGGGGTTCAGGAATTTATATCGGACTTATATAGGATGCTTATTGTGGTTCATGAACTGGAAACGTCTTTGACCAACTATCTCAGGATTACAACCACAACGTTGCTGAGATATTTGCAAGACTCTGGACCGCAGGTGTCCATGTTGGGGAACGAACGCGCTATTGTCCTTTCCGGGGAGTAACGCGTTCACCACCAGACCATGGGGGTCTCTCGTTTCGCCTGTGTCTCAGCTACTTCTACCGATCTTCGCCACAGCAATCACCCGTTAGCGGGATTGATCTGGGGCGCCCAAATCGGCATAGAACCCAGTTAAGCTGCGGCTGTAGTTGAAATCACAATGTTATACCTTTTTATTTTCTGCCTACTGTAATTTCTCGGCAGGGTACTAAGCGAAATACAACCACAACGTTGCTGAGATATTTGCAAAACTCTGGCAAAGATCGATAGAAATAGCTGAGAGCCAGGCGAAACAAAGGACCCGCATGGTGTGGTGGTGAACGCGTTACTCCCCGGAAAGGACAATAGCGCGTTCGTTCCCCACCATAGACACCTGCGGTCCAGAGTTTTGCAAATATCTCAGCAACGTTGTGGTTGTATCTCAGGATTTCTGGCTCTACACCAACATTCGACAAAATTTGTAAAGAAGAGAGAAAATCTTCAAGCTACACCTGAACCTGCATGCAACATCTAACATATTCATGGGAAAAGAATGCGAAAAAATCATAAAACGAAAAAAGTGCTGTTATGTTGAGATATGACGTGTATGACGTTAGCTACAAATCTAAAGGGTCATACTAAGCAACTAAGGTTAGAATGAGCGCGTATATGACTAGGAAAAAACCTCTTCATATGAGCTAAGAAGTTGTTACAAAACTGTTCTGTGGCTAGTACTTCCTGACTCCACTCTTTAGAACCACAATGATTCGAGTCGAATGTCCACCGTTGCTGTTTCCAACAATACGATCTTTACAAGTGCAGTGATTGAAATACAATGAAATGGAGAACATAGTTGTTTCTCTTCTATCGGCCTACCACGCAGGAACTTTTGTAGATGGCGAAGCTCGCAGTCTCAAGCTCGGGAATTAAACAACTTTTGATAGTAATAATGCAGTGACGGCGATTTGGAAAGATCTAGACAATGCAAGCAGTAAGGCGATTACTGTGGAGAAAAAGCGAGTTCAAAGTGGTCATCAAGAAGTGACCCTTGAGATAACAGAGCTGCTAAATCATAGGATGGTAGCGTAATGTGAAGCCGAGTGTGGTATAGAATACAACAGTAGTGGTGTATGACTCACATCTTAGACTACACATATAAGGTTATAATAACTTTAGTTGTAATAACAATACAATGAGAATAGCAGAGCACTCATGTAAGGCCATTAGAGCTTTAACTTATTGATGATTATTAAGGCAGCGATTAGCAGTGGATGCAAGTGGTGGTTATGTGAAAACAGAGCTCAAAAGTTGGAAGGTACTGCATGAGATAAGACGCTAATAGAACAAACAGAATAATGACACATGAAGCCGCGTAAGAGCATTCTAGGGTTGGCGGTTTTTTTCATTGCTTCTGAGTTTCCTAGAAAATACGTCGACAGGCGCTTCAGATAGAAAGGATGGCTAACAGTGTAGCTTTTACAGAAACTTTAGAAAAAAGCAATGTGCTTGTGCAGATAAGGAGATGTAAACAGTGCGACCAGAACTCAGGCAAATGGCATGACGCTACCCATGCACATGTTCAGACGGACGGAGAAGGTTGCAGTGTCGAATATCCAGGCGATCTGGTTTCGCCCCATGCAGAGGTGTCGAGGCAAAACAATCACGTGGCCTTGTGTCGAATAATTATATCACATCACCTGTATCACCTATCGCCACGTTGATCGTTGAATGATACCAGCGAGGGCGAGTAAATCTTCGAACTTCCTCGTCGCTTGCAAGAGTAGTCCAGAATGGATTCTGCCCGCCCTAGGAACTGGTAGAGCGTCATATTTTTATTCTAGGCTCTTCATGAAGTACTTGACCGTTTGGTCAGTGGTGTTTTTGCAGTACGTTTTACATCTCAAGAAAGCCAGTCACTAACGGTTCGTATCTATCGGTTGCCCTTTGCAAGCACTACGAGTCTGAACCACCTTATCGTTGACAGTTTGGCGTATAGAACGGCGTCTTTGAATCTTGATTGTTAGCGCAGGTCATAAGTACGGATTCCTTCCCTTATTTATGTGACGAGGGTGCCTATAGTATCGTCCTTTCTACTGCTCGTTCAATAACGCTGAGTGATTTTCAATCCTGCTTAGGTAGGAACCAGGTCTCCGACACACGTTAAAGCAGAAAGAATGATGGAGTCGAAAAGGTAGGTACGGAGTCGAACTTCTTTGTTATCCTCGCTACATCCTTTATGCTTCTGAAAGCTACCCATGCCCCTTGCTTTATTCCGCTAAACTCCGAAGCCAAGTCCCATCTAAATTCCCCGCCTAGAATGGCGTAACTAGAGCATCTGGGGATAGTCCTTTCTTTGAGCGTGAATGGGGCATACGAAACCAATCCGCCCCTCATAAACATCGTTTTTGTGAGATTTAGTCGAAGATCAATATTTCCACATGCTTTATCAAAGTCGACAAGCATACCTTCCGCTTGACTAATGTTTGGCGTTATAAGGACGATCATCAGCAAAGCGAGGATGGTGTAATTGCCGACCATCGATTTTCACTCCCATATTCCAATGTTCGCATGACGTTCTGTAGAGTGGCGGTAAATAACTTTGGAAAGATGGTATCGCCTTGCCTAACCCTTCTTTTGACATCGATGTTGATATCGTTGTAAAATGGTGGTATTTTGGTTGCGAAGTTTTTATGCGGCTCACGAAGAATCTTTGTATATTGAGTAGGGACTCGTTGTCTCTCCTGGACTTTAATGACTGCTTTTATCCCCACTGAGTGAAAAGCCTCCTTTAAGTCGATGCAAGTGAGACAGAGCGATCTTTTGTACTCTGGCGATAATTCAGTGAGCCTTGCTATTGTATGGATGTGGTCCATAGTACTAAATCCTTTTCGAAACCCTGTAGGCTCACATGGCTGTCCTTCTTCGAATGTTCTGTCAAGTCTGTTTATGGTGAATCCAGTGAAAAGTTTGAGGACGACAGACAGAAAGTAGATTGTGCGACAGTTGCAGATATCGCGGAAGTCACGCTTCTTGAGCGATCTGAACGAACGATCAGCACGGTCTTGTTGGTCTTCCACTGAGTAGGAGATTTGGAAAAGTAACGTCTGATAAGGAGAGAAAGTGTGTTTAGGAGGAATGGGAAGGTTCTTCAAGTGCTCATATCTTAACGTGCCTCGACCTGTCTTTTGTCGATTCTTCAGCGACGAAATAGGATTCCAGAAGGGAGAAGCGGTAGTGCTACGTATCCATCCTTTTTCACTTCGCATGGGATTAGAAGCACAGGGCTATTGACGAAATTCGCGAATAATTTTCTCCATTGCCTTCCTGGTAGCTGTAACTCTTCCCCTCGACGTCGGAGTGCTATCGTCTCGGTTTTATAATCGGCGAAGCTTCGTTGAGCTTCGAGAATGCCTCTTCTAGCCACTGCGGCCACTCCAAACATAACTGCCTCTCTTCTTTCTTTAAGATCTTCCTTTATTAGCTCTATTTATTGTTTTGCAAATTCGAACATTAGTTCGAGGTTGCCTGCAGCTAATGCGATTCCACGCTGGCGTATCAGCACGGGTGTTTCTGGAGACAAACGTCTCTTGGTAACTTGCAAACTCTCAGCTTTCACAGCGCTAACGTGAAGATGTTGAATAAGCCGATCGTATTCTTCATCGATGTTATCGACAACGACATCTTCCCAACGGCCGACTAATGAATTGAATTTCTCGGTCTTGAGTTTTGGAATTTAGCCGCTTTTTCTTCTTTCCGCAAGAAATAGAATCTTGCACGAAGGAGACGACGGTCTGATCCCGTGTAGAATTTTTAGACAACAGCAACATCGGTTGGGCAAAACTTTCTATTTACTATGATGTGGTCTATTTCGTTTGGTCGCCATGACAAGCTCAGACAGCCGCTCACTCTGGTTCGTTCCATTCTAATCCGTGGGTCCCAGTGTGACGTTCTTCAAACGTTCTTCTTAGCCTAATCTTGGCGTTGAAATCTCCAATGATGACCTTGAAGAATGTGTGGTCTTCTCTGTAGAACATCTCCAAGTCCACATAGAACGCTTCGACTCCTTCTTCATCATAGTTTGATGTCGGCGCGTAAACGATGAAGATTTTCAAGGCCGGAATTGATTCACGGCTTCTTAATCGTCAACGTGTGATTCGGGTTGTAAGTTACTCAAATGAATCAATGTTCATGGACAAACTTGTGTAGACGAGAACGCCGACGATGCCGACTCCTCTAATGTCGCATGTTCCGAGGAACAGTTCTTCTCCGGTGTCATGCAGGGCGTTGAAAGGCTGGCGTCTCCTCGTCTCGGCCAGGCCGATGACGTCGTACTTTATCCTTCTTGCTTGCATGAGCAAGTCTTCAATAGAGAACTCGGATGCAAGTGTACGGTACAGATCATCACCATAGTTTTTTTTTTTGAAATCCAGGCAGGTTCCCCTAGCCCTGAGATTTTAGCAGCCTCTCCGTACTCGTCCAACCAAATGCTGCGAAAATGAGGGCTCCTTCGTGGTCAGGGGAATGAGGCCCGCTTCTTTAGCCGTTTTGAGCTTCTTAATGCCCACGCATAGCTTGCTGGGCTCCGATTGTGTGGGCTGGGTATACTCACGGGTAGCTTTCCAGGGTGTGCCAGAGTGGATATGGAGCTCAATTGTAGAAGGCGACTCCTAACCGCCTCCCATATACTTCCCTGCCACTTGATTGCAGGCTTTTGTCCGAATTGACTAGTGGAATACAATCCGCATAAACTCGAACGCACCCACACACGCGTTGATGAATACGCTTCTTAAATGCAGAATGTATGTACCAAATCGGCGCAGCAGAAAGAGTGAGTCCATCCTCTAAATCCAGCTGCGCCTCAGGGAAAGATACGGTCGCTTTTGGTCAGCGATTAACCCGCTATCCGCTATCTGGGGACGCGCCACGTATCCTCGCATCCTCGCGACTAACCGACTCGAGATCCATCGTATTAGAGAGGTTTGTGGAATGAACTGGATAGAACTATTAAAGCAGTAACAAAAGTACCTAGTGCTCATAGAGTGCCCGAATGCTGTCGCAAGATCGATCAAGGGCCTCCGTGGAGCACTGTGTAATACGCGAGCGCACGTAGAAGGAAATCGCAGATCGATCTGGCCCGTGGTCCAAGTTTTGCGAATGCTTCAGCATCGTTGTGGTTGAGTTCGCATAATACCCTGCTGTGAAAATTGTAGTAGGCATTTAATAGAAAAGTAAACATTGTCACAACATCGATAAGACAGGATGTCTTACATTCCCACGGTCGATAGAGATAATGGAAAAAAGCACAGGGACTATCGGCATGACAACCAATCCATATTTATTTGGACACTTATACGCTACATATTTACGACTAGTACAGACATCAGCACGTTTTCCATTCCTTTCCTTCTTAAGCAATCGCTGTCTATGATGTTGGTTTGATCCGAGCATAGTGATGCGCGCAAGTCTCATACCGTTATCTGCGAAACATCTGAGGCTGCCCATTACAGCTATTTGACTTTAGCTACGAACAAGTACGCTCAACACGTAGGTGGTCATCCTAGGAGACGTACGCATCTTCATGAAGTCCACTCTACAGTTTTTTTCGTACACCTGCTTTTCTCAATATATGAGCAGCCCATCTATGTCAGGTAATCGATGTGTATTTTGCTGGATCATGAAAATGAGATAGATTTCGAGGATCAGAGCTTTGCATTGCGGCTAGATATTGTGTATGCTATTTATATTTCCGTAGGTATCGTTTAACCACTTCGCGGTTGGTGTGCAGAATTCTTGACATGGTGAAAGCAATAACTTTCGTCTTCGCTTCATAATAGATCGCTTAGAGGACCGCTAAGTCGAAAAATTGCGGTTTATTGGGTTCCTAGTTAGCTGGTGGTTAGATCCTATTCACCCCGTTATGCTCTATTTCTTTTTCGCAGTGCTTAGCTTGTGCTGCTGTCTATGTTCACTGAACGGCACAGGTGCATGTATGAGGTGGTGGCTGTAATCAACGAAACTTACAGTTCAACTTGTTCGTCTTCGCACTGTGAGTGTTTCAAGAAATTATTCCCTCTCCGATTTATGCGTATTCCGATCTTTTTCCTCGTTTCAACGAGCTCATTGATTGTCATCTCAATTTCATTGGTATTTGTTGAATAATCATTGGTGGCATTTACGGAAAAGAAGAGCATCTAGGGAAAATCACACTGAAAATCTTATCGACCTTAGAACATTGTTTATTAAATCATTTTCTGCAGGTTAGCCTATGATGACAGGAAATTCTGTTTTAAAAGTCGGACGACTGCCTAAGAAGGGCGGAATTAATCGTAATTTTCTGCTATTACCGGCGAACGCTAACCCTAATGAAGCCCTGGAATGTCTTCCAAAGAAATAACAGCATCCGACAACCAAAAGTTTGGGCCCGAATTAATTTTGGAAGGGTTGCACGAGTTGCAAAAAACTGATCACCGTTTACACATGCACATTCCTATGTATAGACAATGTGCGTGCGTTTTATGGTTATTGTGTCAATACGCGTCTCACAATAAGTTTATTAGCGAAGGAAATAACCACTTTCCACAAAACCCGGGGCAGACTTTTTCCTGAAATTCCAGATTGTAGTCGCTTGATCGAAGAAAGCCTTCTTCGCGTAGAATGGCGCACCTAAACAATGTTTCTGATAATGTGGGAGTATTACTACTAGTTACTAGCACATACAGGAGACAGCCGTAGCAACACTCTCTGCCCTCGGTAGTTGGACGAGTTGTTGGCTTAGATGTTGAGTCAGTTACCAGCTCACTTTTTGAATCTGCATTTTATCAAATTATGTCAAGTGATCTTAGTAACACGTTAAAAGGTGAAGATGAAAGCATTACAGATTCGACAGCGCAGAAGCGATGTGACTTCGTAAAGTCTGCTACAAGTAATTACAGGAACCATGTTGGTGACAGAGACCGGAGAAGTGCCACCGTAATCCGGAGAGCAGAATCAAAACACTTACGATGTATTGTAGATGATCAGTCACAAAATTCTTTGGCAGTGAAAACTTACCTATAACCAGCCTGATGTTGATCTTTTAAGGTTTTGATTCCAACACCGGCCCATACGCAACCGTCTTGAGCCAAATTCTTTGTGTTGTTTTGAAAGATCGCTTCAGTGTTGAACCAGTCGTTGAAACCTTAAGCAAGTGTTCGTCGTTTTCAATCAACTCATTTACAGACTGACAAACTGTAATCCAGTAACAGCAATAGTAAAAATCGTCGTTGTCACCATAAGAGTCATAATTCTTCTGCCGCGCCCCCCACGTCCCACGATTCCTGGTAATCGTCTGTTACTGTAAGCTCTTTACCTCACCCAGGTGGCTGGAAGAAAGCGAGCTGATCTGCTGTTCGCTTTATAGAAGAGAGTGTCAAAATTTTAACTTTTTCACTCTTTGATTACAGAGTTTTTCGCCATGTGCTCTAGGACAAATGCATTTCGGGCAGTTTCTTGGATGAGGAAACCCACCATTCTCGCATTTCGCCGAAGACCCATTGGTGCACTTGTCTAAAAAAAATGTGGTTTTACTCGAAAACAGTGTCATGTCAATAGGCCAAACAGCTTTATAGCAACGTTCTCACCGAGGCATTTGTAGTGCAAGTTAACCATATGTTTCTCGTAGAAAGAAAGAATGTATGAACCCAGGGCAGGCAAAACTTTAACGCTTTGCCATTTTTTGTCACTAAAACACTGAAAATTTGGCCAACGCCGTTGTTCCGTAATGCATAACAGTTCCGTAATCGTAGGTGATGTTGTAATTGTAGTTGGTACGTTCAGATTCTTTAGCAAACTGGTCTTTCCAACCATCCTTAAATTACACTGTTTTAGCGAAGAAATGCGCTGCCCGCTAAGTCGTGACTTACGAGGACGTTCTTCAAGCGAACTTCTATGAAATTGTCACGATCGTGTTTCGCTGGCGTGTGGTAGCGACCAATGGCGTAGCCGAGCTCGTGCAGCTCCAATCCAGTCTAGGCGATACGAGGACGAATATGTTTCAATTAAAACCTCTTCCTCCGTAGATGCCAAGAAACACGTCGTCGAAAATACGAAGTCACAAGAATCCCTAGTGAGAGAATCTGAACTCCACCAATTCTTCCGAGATGTGACCAAGACGATGCCCCGTATATAACCCAGACTACGTCATCAGCTAGAAACATAGTTATTCACTGCCTATTAAGTCTTTAAAAAAACCAGCAAATTCCTATTTTACTTTCTGCTCATCTGAGCTGTCCTCTTTGAATTCAAGACAGGTATTCTCACTCCACATTTTGGTAGCCTTTGTTAACACTCGCCTCGCCTTGAAGTTAACACTCGCCTTACTTGAAGTTGTTGGTGAAGAACATGACCAACTCCTGTCTGACAGAGATGTGCAAAAAAATGCAGAAGACGAACTTGCATTCCAGAATGCGTAATTTATTCCATTAGACCACAAGGTTTTAGGATATTTTTCATCACGATAAGCTTGTCGTTTTTTGCGACTTCCCTCGCTGTCTATAATGTCTTCCCAGATCTCTTCGGTTTGTTGTCTGAAAGCAAAAATAAAACAATGAGGGAACGAAGTTGCTTACGAGCAAAGCTCTAAAAATGAAAGAACCCGGTTAGCATCATGTCTTCTTGGAAGAGTGCAAATCCGACTTTGCTGTCCATGTTGATTTCTGCAGCTGAAAAACCTGCACACGCACGCTTTCTGCATACTTCTGAAAATTCATTTTTATTGTCTTCTGATGCCTTTACAAGAGATTATGTGCTTGCCTCCTCCGCTCTCAATACATCCTCACTCGGCTGTTCAGACGCAATGTACTTATCGTTGATTTCATCCTTCATGCTGTGCACTTTCCTAGGGAGTTCCATCGTATCATATGCATTTGGTTCCTACAAAAACTATGCGCCGAAATGGACAGATAGTAGGTGTCAACAACACTCTAAATATGCGATTGACTAGATTGTCTTACGTCTTTAAGTAATTGATATGCCTCTTGTAGTTTTTCAACGAAGCTTTCTTCGCTGGATGATCGTTCATTCGTTAGCTCTTCACTGTATAGCATTGTCGCGCCAACGATGGCAGTAAGTTATGCGAGTAGTAGCACCCTCATTCTGAAGCCCGTTTACACAGCCGACAAAGTCAGTTGACTTTTTTTTTGAAAAACCAATTTTGTTCCTTGTTCATTTTCGCTGATCAGAGCTCTATCCTTAACGTTTAAGTGAACCTTGTTTTTGTTGGAAAACAAATCATTACTGTTACCTTTTCTTCTACTTTTTGGATTAACGTTTGCATTGGTTTGCAGAATTACGTATGTTTCGTCCATCACCACTCTTCACGTTCGTCATCAGTAATGTCAGTCAAAGACGGCTTTGTTATTGAACATTATTCGTTAGTAGTACATGCATTGACAAGCAAGGGAAGGGGCCCGAAGCTCCAACCTGTGTCAACGATCAAAAATCTGAGATACCGTTCTGTACGCCAAACAGTCGAAGATGAGGTGAGCCGGACACGTAATGCGTATGAACGACAACCGATGTACAAGAGCCGTTAGCGACTCGATACCTCGGGATGTCAAACGCACTGCAGGAAGACCACCGCATCGATTGTCAGAGTTCTTCACGAAAAGCCTAGAAGAAAGATATGATGGTCAACGACTACCTAGGCGACAGGGAAAATGGAAGATTTACTGGCGCTCGTTGGGGTCACTTGACAATCAACGGGACTGAAGGTGATACAGGTGATATGCATTAAAGCATTTCACTTGCCACCTACTTATTGCATGGTGGCATTTTCCTCGCACCTTTTTTAACTCGAATGATTTTCCCAATACCATGATATTTTTCACATCAATGAGGAAAAAGACGCCTCTCTGCTAAATTTTAAGTACACAACTGTTTGCTTTTTCTCTGGTGTATTAGAAAACCCGTTCTCATGCGAAAGGTTTCCCAGCCACTAGGAAATACTCTTTTTTCTTGGTCTTTCATTTTTCACACATCCTCATCAACGGAAATTCATATTTGGTGAAATTCATCTTCGCATGAGAACCAACGCACGTGTGTGGGAGGCAAGCGTGTAGATACACTGTGTAAATGTACTGGCACAAAAAAAATCATTGATTTTTCACGATACTCCGTCGAATCTTTCCTTTGAAGCTCGTTTTGTGGACAGAAGATCCCCAGATCAATCCCGCTAACGGATGATTGCTGATGCAGAGATCGATAGAACTAGCTGAAAGAAAGGCGAAAGGAAGGACACGCATGGCGTGGTGGCGAACGCGTTACTCCCCGGAAAGGACATTAGCGCGTTCGTTCCCCACCGCAGACACCTGCGCTCCGGAGTTTTGCAAAAATATCTCAGCATCATTGAAGTTATATTTCGCAGTATACCCTGCCACTAAAAAGAGTAGGCAGTAAGTAATAAAAAAAGAACTAAAAAATAAATAAATAAACAAAAAATAAAATAAAAAATAATGAAAATAAAAATAAAAAATAATAAAAATAAAAATAAAATTAAAAAAGTTTTTTAACAGTTCGCAAGACTGACCTTCTACTAACCTCGGCATTGGATTATAGATTTGTTGTTCTCTTTTTTTTTACAGCAATCGCAAAGTTGTTATTCAGCACACGTTTACTTCCTCACAAATATAACACAGACAACACAACGTTAGCTGACGTTTCGGCAGTGTCGCTTTCTTCAAAGCCTGGAAGGGTACACTGATACGTAATTATTACTACAGTACTTACCTGTACACTGCTACTCATACCGTATAGTCGTAATGCTCAGCTCAGATCAGAAAAACCTATACTGTGTTCGGTGTCCAGGGGAATATATTTCCCATTTTCAACATATCACCACTACTTCTTTCACTTCCCAAAATCAAAGATAAGGATTGGATGAGCAGATATACGTTCCCATAGGCTGAGAGAAAGAAAAGCGACAAGAGCTAGTGGAACAGTGAATGCGAGCTCCCGTAAAGGGTAATCAAGGGTTTGTTTCTGCCCTGGAGTCTGAGCTTTCGAATATCTCAGTATCAACGTGGTCGGATGTTCCAATGATTGAAAAAAAAATGAGAAATGGTAAAAGTCTTTCTAACAGTAAATTTATCTCTTATGAAAGTTTACAGTTTTTTTTCAGATCAAAGGCGTGAGTGGAGCAGCGGTCGAAGGCGCCCTGCAACACAGACGTGGAATCGATCTCCGCACCCATGGCTCACCGAGCCTTCCATCCCTCCTGGATCGGCAATTGGTAATAGACTTGTCTGGGAAGATAGCAGCACTGGCTCGATACATCGGTAGGCCATCGCGAGTCACTGTAAAGGCCAGATTTGCACTCAATCACCTCTGAACGATGCTTAATGATGCCGAATGCATGGCACATCCCTCAGGGATTGATCAACGCGAAAAGCTTCATCCCTTATTCCTTATCCTTTATCCTTTTCCAGATCATTACAAGACAGATCTATCATTTTTTTCTTGCTGATTACGCAGAAAAAATTTTTCTGATGATGCCCCAAGTTAAATGAGAAAGTGGCCATTACCACAATCCGCATGCATATTTTTGATCACATAGCCAGTTGACGAGCGATGTCAGAAAAAAAAGTTTCTTTGCATTGCATAACGTGCTTTTGATGAAACTGGAGGAGAACGTCAGGGACGTCGTACAACGTAATCGTAGTTCTAGAGATCTTAAGTTCTTCACAAAAATTGGTGGCCGCCAATAAATTTAAGTGAAACCGAGTACTGTATGTATTTGCACGTATGTTTGCGTACATAGACGTATATGTATATATATATATATATATATGTATATACACATGTATATATACGTATATACATATGTATATATATGTATAGGTAAGTATATGCGCATATATATATCTATATATATATATATATCTATATATATATATATATATATATATATATATACGGATACTTGCAAAATACATGCAGCGGACCTATACACATATTCCAGTCAATATTTGAAAGTGTTTCTGCAACCTGTGCTGTGTCTATGTTATTCATTTCATCCAGTAACTGTCGCTCTAACTGTGATTTTTTACAAGACTCAGTTGTCAGTCAAATTTCCAGTCGATGAGCTCGTTTGTGGAAAATTCCAAGTGCCACAAAGAGTTTTTTTTTTCGACTGAATCTTTCCACAACACTTGCATTGTATGAGCTTTCAAATGATTACAACAAGTGCTGAAAAGCGGTTTTGTGCGCCAAAATGAACCATAAGAAAAGGAATGACCCACATTGACCGCATACCGGCCATTGGAGACGCTGCGTATGACAGTATAGATGTATCGGCCCTCATGTCTAGTGCAGAACAGTGTCAATATATAAGGATGAGAAGCTTAACCAAGTTTTTTTTATAACAAAACCAAGCACTTGTTTTGTGGCAGACAGAGAAACTTTGCGGTCCTCTCAATATTAAGGCACACTTGCTAACGTTGAAAGGGAAATCATATTCACTTATTCTTTACAACGCCTTTGCTTTTCTTACAATTTTTCATTTTTGAATAGGTTGCATATATAAAACAAATATATACACATGGATATCATGTGGACATTTTCTTGCCTCCTACTATAATTTTTCACGGCAAGGTATGATGTGAAATATAACCACAGCGAAGCTGAGATAATCGCATTTGCTGCCTACTTGTGCTCCCTAGATCAATCCCGTTGACCTGTGCTTGGTGATGGCAGCGTTAGGTAGAAAACTAGCTGAAAGAAGCACAAAGCAAAGACCTCAGTGGTGCAATGTGAAACACCTGAACCTCCGAAAGGGGTAATCGTCGTTTGATCTGGCCGTAAGTCCATGTTTAGCGAATACCTCAACATCGTTGTGGTTATATGAATATAATCATATGTTTAAAAATTTATTGCATTTCTTTCCGTTTATTTTTTTTTGTCTTGAAGAAGTCTTCCAGCCATTTATGAAGGTTACCGAATTTTCTGGCAGCAACGACCGCTTTTCGTCAGTCTAGTGGCGGCCGATTTTCACTTCGTCTCTTGTCTGGATGCCGTTTTCAAAGTGTTCGACAGGATTTATCGTTCTCATGTGTTCGAAATGATTTATACACGTATGTTTTCTTGCATGTGTGTATTCATTCTTTTGTGTGTGTGTGTATATATATACATGTACGTTTTTACGTTTGTATGTACGGACGCATGTATGTGTATATATCTGTATGTGTCTATATCACAACAGTCCATCCTCAGCGCTTTCGTTCAAACTGAACACGTTGCTGCGCTCGTTTGCGAATTCCGATTGTCAACGACTCTCTCATCTCAATCGTCAGCGCATCCATTCCGTTGTTCGCCTTTCTGTTACGCTCATAACGTACGTCACACTTAACGGTGTCTTCAACAGTCACATCATACAATGCCGATAGATGCTTTGTTGTTGTATACATGATGATCGGGCCAATTTTTCTTTTTAAGCACTTTTTCTTGCTAGACATTTCGACACATTTTACCGTAACTACTATGCACGCTATCTCTTTCCACCCATTACCTTATTCTAGGTTTCCTTCTTCATATAAAGCGTAAAGGATAAGGCGTACAGCGTTGATCAGTCGCTTAAGAATTCGTCTTGCATACGACATCAGCAGACATCGCTTGACTGAAAACATTTTTGGTATACATAATCACTTATCGGTGTACCGCGTCAGTGTTTTTTCTTTAGTGCCAAATTTGGTGTCACTTTTCCGAACCTAAGAGATGTAAAGCCTGATTAATCCAGGACGCGGCTTCGAAACTGGAATCAAGTGTGCATTGCTAGCATCTCTATCCACGCTACTAGGCTGATCCCTTTCACTCACTATCAATCAGGAATAAATGATTGAGTATCTTGATAACAATAACATCTGGTAGAGGTTTTTCTCACTGATCGGCTACCAAATTTAGTTTCATCGAAAATACTGTCCATTGAAGTGAAGTTACCAGACCGCCATTGTATTACGTGACTACAACATTCCGTTATCGAAGGCGGGAAATTAACTCAGGTGTGACAAGTTGTCGATTTTCACGTGCACACTTCCTCAACAGACGAAATTAATTGATGACAGTTCTAAATGGTCTACGTATCTAACTCTCTCCTATATGCCCAAAGTACTTGAATGAAGTTTTTGATCACTAAGAGCTTCAATTTAGTCTTGTTACCCTATATAGCCATGTATCCCATGAGCCCCAAGATCAGTGGCTGATCTCAGATCGGTTGGTAGAATTTTTTTCTCATTTTCCACATGTTTTATTTATTCTTGGTATTAGTTGTTTTAGCGAGATTTTAGTGCGGAACTCTAATTTGAAATCTGTCGTTGCTACTTTTTCATTATTACTGAAAATGCACACAAAAAGCCGAAAATCGGGACCTTCCTTGATAAAAGTCTATACCTTTACCAAGAGGACATCCATGATTGTTCGAGTTTTTAGCATTTCTTCTATTTGTATCATTGCTTTGCAACCATTGTCCACAGAAGTTGTTAGGTTCGTGCCTGGGTTCATCAGTCCCTTATGGACTTTTCTTTCCTGCTCCCATTCAGTCCTGAAATAGTTCCTTGCAATATTTCGCTGCTACATCTTTGTTAAAGCCGCTAGCCCTTGTCGATCTAAATAAGATTTGCTGTCTTGTTACTGTGGAATCTTCTAAAACGGCAACGAATCATGCGATAAGTTGAGCCACTGCTTCAGGATGACGTAACAAGCGAATTAAACCATCGTCACCGGTTTTAATATTGAAAGTCATCTCGTTAAAAAGGTGCTAACGCTATGCCATCTTACTTTGTCTTTATGAACATCGTTAATTTGGAAGTGATTAAAAGGCTCATGGAATGCATACACGGTCGTCGTTAGATCGTGTGCTTTCGGTAAATCATGCCCTCCAGCTCTTTTTCGTCGACATATAGATACCAAATTTAGCAGAGATCATAGCAACACTGAGATAACACAACGGTAGACTACCGAAAATCGTGGTTCGGGCCAATGTGCATTCAGTCACCTCTACAATGCTTATTAACTAACGGTCGACACCTAATTTTCAGCCTTTACGGAATTTGGGTTTTTTTTGCAAAACAAACATGTTTTCGATGACTAGAGGGCCACTCGAGGAGTTGTAAACGTATTAGAATTGTGGAAAAGACTTTACTTTAACGTTAGATGGGTATGAGTGGTATACATGTTACTATGTTCCATCGTATCCTGTTGTCAGCATTGGAACTGTTTGGTTGCTCATTTTAAGTCTATCTCGGTATTTTTTATACCCATTCATTTCTTCAGCAAGATTGATTCACAACAGTGACCAAAATGGAATACCAGTTACTCGGTAAATGAGACCCCGGCATGGAAAAAGAATAGGCAGTGAATCAAAGTTAAATAAAAGTTAGTTGGCAGTTAAATTACAGGTAAATGGAGTTGTTTGAATAAATTGTTTTCTTGCAAATTATTCATTGAAAAGGAAAGTTTTTCCGATCCAAACCTTCCTACATTGATCTGCTATCGATTAGCTATCGAACGATTTTACAAAGTATAGTAAGAAAGTATTCTGTAGCGATGGAACCGATTCTGCCGTTTGCCTGTGGGATTGACCAAATTCGATAATCCTACGTCTTTTTGCCTCTTCTAAAATATTGACGATTAATCAATGAGCATTAACTAATAGAAGAAGGCCATTTATCTGTACAGGGGCACGCACTGAATGTTCGTAAGGTTTCTAAATGCGCGGTAATTTTGGTCTAAAATCCTCCACTCTAAATTGGCCACCACCTGAAGGCATCCGGTGCATTGTTTAGTATTTGTACTCGGAATGCCTTTGTTTTCTAGCATAGCGGTTCTCTATGAAATTGAAATATGTTAAGTTTCAACCACTGTTCAGTTTCCACTGAAAGAACGTCTCACTTAAAGTTTCTGGTTTTTTTCTTCTTTAAATTCGACGACTTGAGCGAAAATAGACTGTTGCGTACTGGTGACATTCCTATCAATGCCGTAAATGACCTTCATATCAATCACTTTCTAACAAATACTGTCCAGTTTTCAGCTACTTCAAAGAAAACGTCTAATTCGGGTGTGTACGTTCACTAACTTTCGGACACTATTTTCTAATGTCATAGTGAGTCTATAAATTGCAAATAACTTGCCCTAATCCGCTTTGTATTCCTCCGTAGCAGATACGTCGCAAAGGGCATTGAAAATCTAATGGGAACTTTTCCAAATATACGGTAAACAGAATACAATGCAGCCTTTAACGAAAGCATACCTTAATACCACAAAAGAAAAACATAAAAGTAGGAGTTCGCTGCATATACTGAATAATATTCATTAATATTCATTGCTAAAATGATTGTTCCCAAACGAAACGGCATACACATAGTAACAGCCCACTAAAGTAACCTAATCTTACCGTTGACGTGCAGATGTGTTTATTTAATAATTGCTGTCCCCTTATCGTGTCCTTAAGATATTAGTTTATTAGAATCTCATTTTGTTAAAACCTAAGAGGGTAAAGCGTTTCGGTAACACATGCAGCTCTGGAGACGTTCGGAATTGAGCCGATGCCTATGAATGTATCGCCGGCCATCATTAACCCCCGAACTAGACGCACTCTTGTTTAAACTAATATTGTGGACTCTTTGAGGAATAGCATTTCATGTTCAAAGCGAAGAAATGTTATCATGAATTTAATGTGAATCGTTATGACCTCGTCGAGAGATAATTTGTAAAATGTTCGCTGGAAATTCAGCGCAATTGGTTAACTATTGCAAATATAGTACGCAAAACAAGGAACCTTGGATTCTTGAACGCCGAGTATTACAGCACCTTAGGCGTCATTTTCACTCGAATGAGAAGCCATAGTATTTGTGAAAGATGGATTTTTTAGATACTTACGTCAGAAACATAAATATGTCACAATCTGTTTTCAAATCTATAACTATGAGAAATTGCGCGTGTGGCACAGTGGCGGGAGACGCCCTGCAGCACACACGTGGAATCGATCCCGCGCCCATGGCCCACCAAGCCTTCTATCCCTCCGATGTCGGCAAATTGGTACCAGACTTGTCTGGGAGGATAGCAGCACTGGCTCGATACATCGGTAGGCCACCGCGAGTCATTGTCAAGGCCAGATATGCATTCAATCACCTTTAACGTGCTTAGTGAAGTCGAATGCATGGCGTATACCTCAGGGATTGATCAACGCGGAGAGCTTTAGAGCTTTTTAACTATCGGAATAATTATAAATCCAAGTTAATAACCACAGTTGCTAAGCGAGATTTTTTGAAAATTTCACCGGTAAACAAAAGATAGGGGTTAGGCTGTTCAGTGTTTATCAATCATTTAGGGCTCCGCTATGCATTTTACTATATTCGTAGAGGACGTGCGATTAAACCAATGAACACGTTTGTGTTGCGGACTACTTTTAGCCACTGCGCTACATTTGTCTTGGTAAATGAACATCAAGCAATTTCAACAGATTGCCCAAGTATTCTCTTTAATTTCACAGCGTTAAGTTGTTCGAAAGTTAATGTCGGATTTATAGTTTGTATATCTTTTACCTAAAGTAGAACAAATACGACAAAGAAGCACCAGCAATTGGACAGAGTCCATCAGGAACTTCAACGACTGGGCCTCTCACTGGTAAACAAAAAAGGACCAGTTTTTGTCCACGATAACTTATGGCCACATGTTACACTACCGAAGTTACAGAGGTTGAACGAGCTGAGTTACAAAGCCTTCCCTAATCCACCATACTGGCCACACTTCTCTCTCATCGACCACCACTTCTTCAGGCACTTCGAAAAATTTTTGTGAGACAAAAGTTTCAGAAATTGAGCCGTGGCCGAAATTGCTTTCAACGACATCATCTTTTCCAGCGGTCTGGAATTATGTGCAGCTGTATTAACTATTTTTTCCCGTTTAAAAACCTTTAGATTCTAGTGCACTTTGTTTTTCCTTGTTTGATAAGCACACGTAAGGTTATCACTGTTCCTAAAATAGATTCTATTTCGATTGACAAAGTTTAATTCGAGCTGAGATTTGCTACTTCAAAAATACAGGTTGAAATCCGCCACTAACTTCTGAACTTGATACTTGAAATTTGAACGGCCCGTCCCCATTAGTTGTGCGAGCCCCAGCATAATCACCACGAATCATTGTCATGCGACTTTGATACCTGGTATTAGTTTACTCTTAGCTAGGTTTCCTGATGAAACGCCGGACTCCTTCTCAGCTTGGGAGACCCTGCCAGGGAATGAATCCTCCGCTGTGGGTCGCAGTTCGACACCCAGAAACACCTCCCAGCCACGATGAGGCGGTAAACCGTTGGGAGGGACTTCCAAACATCATAGTAAAATCTCCCTAAACACTTATTCAGGACATTTGCACAAACCGTCTTCACACTTTATGCGCGAGAATCTTAGCACTCCTTCAATCCGTTTCGCTTTCTTATAGCCACCATCCACATAGTGTTTTTATTATATTTATATTTAAGGTTTTTGGTCTTTATTCGGCTGCAACTTTAGGATCTATGAGTTTTTATCCTCGTTCAGTGGATGCTGGTCGAGCGTAATTTTTTTTGTCACCTAAGATAGTCAGATTGGCCGTCCTCAGGTCATTGCGCCAGGCAGTTTCTTAGACTTGTGTTAGAGCACTTTGCTGTCCTGTGATTCCATTTCTTCAGGCGCAGCAGCGATGCTTACGATGCTGGTGAAATCTGTGATTAGTCAACTTACTGTCCGAGTTTAGCAGACCAATGCCTACGTCCTCAAATATCTCATTCAAAATTTGAAAAAAAGAATTCTGAAACTCTGTAATGGTCTATGAATTTGCATCCTATCCAGTAAAACAATAGTTAAGGCAAGTTAAGGCAAACAACCAAGACAGTATCGCAGCGTTAATACACATCCTTGGCAAATCTCATTTTTGCATTCAGGCAATCGCAATACGAGAAGGAGATAAATACTTGAATGAAGAAAAATCGCATTGACCTTATCGCGTTTTACAATAAAACGGTGGTTCCTCATTTAGCACGATTTCCTCTGTGGATCTTCGAGTATGCCATACCATGGTTTTCAATGGCCACCATCACGATAACCTCCTGCTGTTCTTAAACCCATAAACATCCACCATATAACCAAATTTCTTCTAAGGAGACGATGACGATCCTTGACACCGGCATCGAAGACCACTTCTCCAACCACTATGAGAAATTGAGTCATTGATAGTAATAAATTTATACCATATCATACTTTTAGTCACACTTTCACGTACTTGTTTCGCAACCGAACAGTTCTTTTCGAATTTCTCATGGCGCTGTACTACTTGTTCGCTTCAATTCAAATCATCTCCCAACGCCTAATTTAGTTAAAGGTGTCCTGCCATACACAATGATCGCTGGTTCAATACCACGCCGTTCCTATCCTATCGGTGTCAGAAAATTAGCAGTAGGCTTGTCTGGAAGGACAAAAACGCCGACTTGAGACATTTCCAAGTCCCCTAAGTAATTGTACAACCCAAATATGCATTCAATCACCTCTGCTATGCAACAAACGAAGTCGAATTTCATTCATGGCTCCCTAATAAAGGAATTTCTCAACGCTGAATGCCTTATGCTTGTATCCGTTCTTCAATTGACTTTTTCCTAAAGATGATTTACAAAATAGATCAACAGACTTCGCCGTTCAGCCTTATCATTTTTACTTTTTCTCGCGTTAACAGTCATTTTCGTATAGTATTTCTGCCCAGATGTGGTCGCTAGTGTATCGATGTATCGATTCATTGTAGGCCGGTTATGCGAACGGCTTCCTTCATTCTTGTAATCTCTCCATTCTATCTCGTTATCGGACAAAATGGTGAGAGATGCTGAAATATTTTGCTCTTTACCACCTTTGATAATTGTCTCTGAGTTCATAATCACCCCCAGATTTTAACCATTCCTTAAATGAAAGAGGTTATTAGTGACTTTTCCAATAAGTCATGGTAAGATCTTGACCCAGTACTTCATTATCGTGAATTATTCTGTAACTATGTTAACTTTCTTTATTTACTACCTACTAGTATTCTTCACGGCAAGCCATTGTATATGATACAACCACAATGATGCTGAGATATTTGCAAAACTCCGGACTGTAGGTGTTTGCGGTGGGGAGCAAACGCGCTGTTACCCTTTCCGTGGGCTAACGCGTTCACCATCACACTATTCAGGTCTTTCGTTTCGCCTGTCTCAGCTGGTTTTCTATCGATCAGTGCCATCAGCAATTACCCGTCTCAATGGGGTTGACCGCAGACACCTGCGGTCCGGAGTTTTGTAGTTTTATCTCACCACCATTGTGGTTGTATATGCAATGCTATTAAGAATTAGGTTCCGTTCTTTTTTTTTTTTATTAAGGTTGGTTGAAACGATTAACTTGACCCTTCCAGACTCTGAATAAAGCGAAATCCGGCGAAATATCACCTGTTGTGAATAAATAGTGTATAACAACACTCTCGTGTAAGCTTATCCAGAAAATAGCGAGTTATCGAAAATATTGAGTTTGTATGGATATCAGAAAGAAAGTAAAAAGGTTCCGTCAAAATCTGACAGAAGAGAGAATTCCTCTAATTTAGACTAGTTGTAAATTTGAGTTAGTCTTCCTGAAAAGTTCATGTTTCGAAATGCATCCTAGTGGTTATTACTTCAACTGTGTGCTTGACATTTAGGAGAATATTATATTTGATCATATATTACCTATATATGGGCGCTCCTAACACAATGGTTGACGGTGTTCTGAGGTGTATGTGCTTAATGGTTCGATCTTGCGCTTTGAGTTAACCAACCCCATCCCGCTGGGGTTCGCTAATTGTATCAGCTTTGTATGCTAGCATAAAATACTGATATGGGAGCAGCAGGCCTTTGCAACTTATCCAATAATGCATTTAGTAGCCCTGTGATGCTAGGAATGCATTCCAACCCATAGCGCCTCTCAAAGAGGTTAATCAACACCGAATCTTTCAGTCGTTGTAACCCATATGTAATTCACGTAGTTCATTAATGTTTTAAGAGTTTACTATTACAGAAAATTAGATTTTTCGCAATGTGTTGTTCTAATGATGATCGTATTAGTCGTTTCTCAATAAAGTCTCCTTTCACTGGATAACGCTGGCCCATAACGCTTTACGCATAACGCTTTAGATGCATTGGGTACAATGCATAGGATGCACCGATAAGAATCGCTTTTCATGCGAAAAGACTGAGGTTCCATTTCCCGCACCTCCACCACCACGGACCTCCTTTATATGAGGGATCTCGAGCCGGTTAGTCGCGAGGATACGTGGCGCGCCCCGAGGTGGCGGATAGGGGGTTAATCGCGGACCAAAAGCGACCTTTGCTTCTTTCGGACGCAAGTGGATCCAGAGGATGGACTCCTTGTTCTTGCTGCGCTGATTTGGCACATACTTTCTGTATTTGCTAGGTGTATTCATGCATGTATGTGTGTGGGTGCGTTCTTGCCTATGCGGATTGTATTCTACGAGTCAATTCGGCCAAAAGCCTGCAATCAAGAGACTGGGGAGTATATGAGAGGCCGTTAGCAGTAGCCTCTAACAAATAAGCTCCATGTCTTCTTTGGTAGAGTCTGGCAAGCTACCCATGAGTATACTCATCCCCCACGTTCAGAGCCCAGCAAGCTATACGTGGATATCAAAAAAGCAAAACACAGCAAAAACAGAACGGGCCTCATTCGCCTGACCACGATAGACACCCAATTTCGTAGCGTTGGGTAGGACGAGTACGTAGAGGCTGCTAAAATTTCAGTCACTGTAAGCTGCCTGGATTTCAAAGAACCATGGTGAAGATCTGTACTACCTAGCACGTACACCTGCATCCGAGCCCTCTATAGAAGACTTGCTCTTGCAAGCAAGAAGGATAAAGTATGACGTTATCAGCCTGGCCGAGACGTGAAGACGGCAGTCTTTCAACGCCGTTTATGACACCTGAGAAGAACTGTTCCTCGGAACATGCGACACTGAGAAGTCGGTGGGGTCGGCATTCTCGTCAACACGAGTTTGTCCATGTCCATTCGAACAACTTACAACCGTAATCGGACGTTTACGATTAAAAAGACGCGGATCAATTCCGGCTTTGACAATCTTCGTCGTTTACGCGCCGATATCAAACTATGACGAAGAAGAAGTCGAAGGGTTCTATGTGGACTTGGAGAAGTTCTACAGAGAAGACCGCACATTCTTCAAGGTCATCATTGGAGATTTCAATGCGAAGATTGGACCAAGAAGAATGTCGCATTGGGACCCTAGGATTAGAATGGAACAGAGAGGGTGAGCGGCTGTCTGAGTTTATCATGGCGACCAAAACAATCTATGGTAACTCGCAATTCCAGAAGCCCCACTCTCAGCACTGGACGTGGGAGTCTCTTAATGGAGAGTACCATAACGAAATAGACCACATCATAGTAAATAGATGGCAGTAAATATAATGTTTTGCCTAACCGACGTCGCTGTTGTTCAAAAATTCTACGCGGGATCAGACCATCGTCCCCTTAGAGCAAGATTCTATTTCTCGCGAAAGGAAGAAAAAGCCGCTAAATTCCAAAACCGAAGTCCCAGAACCACCGCAAACTAGGGCTTATTCAATTCATTAGTCGGCTGTCGGAAAGATGCCGTTGTCGATAGCATCGAAGAAGAATACGATAGGCTCATTCAACATCTTAACGTTAGCGCTATAAAAGCTCAGAGTTCGAAAGTCACCAAGAGACGTCTGTCTCCAGAAACACTCGAGCTGACACGGCAGCATGGTATCGCACGAGCTGCGGGCGACCGCGAACTAACGTCCGAACTTGCAAAACAATGCAGACAGGCGACAAAAGAAGATCTTAGAGAGAGAAGAGCAACAGTAATAGTCGAAGCTGCAGAGGCTGGGAAAAGCATTCGCTAGGCCCACCGAGGCTTCGCCAGCTACAATACCAAAATGATTACACTCTGGTGCGAAGATGGAACAGTTACAGAGTCCAGAAAGGCAATGGAGAAAATCGTTCACGAATACTACTCAGACCTCTTTGATAGCCACGTCCACTTTCCCCACTTGAAATAAAGAAGAGTGGCTATGTTGCACCACCAGTTCTCCCAAAATGGGACATGCCATTTCGTCGGTGAAAAATCGAATAGCACCAGGTCCGGAGAGGATAAGACCAGAACACCTAAAGAACTTTTCGCCAGTTCTCGTAAACACATTGGCTCAGCTTTTCACACGTTATCTGTCTGAATACAAGGTCCCTACTTAGTAGAAGACCAGCAAGACCGTGTTATTATTCAGAAAGGGCGACCTACACTATATCGGCAACTTTCGCCCAATCTGCTCACTGTCTGTCGTCTGCAAACTTTTCAGTCGAGTCATGCTAAACGGGATTAGCAGAACAATAGACGAAGGACAGCAATGTGAGCAAGCAGGATTTCGAAAAGGGTTTAGTACGATGGACCACATCCACACGCTAACAAGGTTCGTTGAAGCATCGCGAAAGTACAAAATACCGCTCTGTCTCAATTTCATCGATTTACAGAAGGCCTTTGATTCAGTTTAGATAGAAGCAGTCTGGGAAGTCGTTGATAGTCAAAGAGTCCCTACTCAGTACATAAAGATTCTTGCGAGGTGTACAAAAATTCCACGACCAAGGTATCAGCATTCTACAACGATATTAACGTTGACGCCAAAAGAGGAGTTAGGCAAGGCGATACTATCTCGCCAAAATTATTTACCGCCACCCTCCAGAACGTCATGCGAACATTGGAATGGGATAATATGGGAGTGAAAATCGATGGTCGGCAGTTACAGCACCTTCGCTTTGCTGATGATATCGGCCTTATAACACCAAACATTAGCCAAGTGGAACGTATGCTTGACGACTTTGATAAAGGTTGTAGAAAGATTGATCTTCAACTAAATGTCAGAAAAACGATGTTCATGAAGAACGGATTGGTTTCGCATGCCCCATTCTCGCTCAACGGAACAAATTTCTCCAAATGTTCCTGTTATATCTATCTAGGTCTGAAAATCAATATGATAAACGACCTAGCTCCAGAGCTGAGCAGAAGGAAACGAGAGGCTTAGGGAGCTTTCAAGAGCATTGTGGATGTAGTGAAGAGAACAAAGGTCACCCGACTCCGTGCCCACCTCTTCGACTCAGCGGCGCTTCCTGCCCTAACATATGCGTCAGAAACCTGGTCGCTGCGTAAGCATGATGAAAGATCACTCAGCACTGTTAAAGGCGCCGTCGAAAGAACGATGCTAGGAGTATCCCGTTTCACGCAAATAAGGGAAGAGATCCGAAGCCCCAAACTGCGTCAACGATCAAAAATCAGAGATACCGTTCTACACGCCAAACAGTCGAAGATGAGGTGGGCCGGACGCGTAATGCGTATGAATGACAACCGATGGACATGAGCCGCTAGAGACTGGATTCCTCGGGATGTCAAAGGTACTGCAGGAAGACCACCGACGCGATGGTCAGAGTTATTCACAAAAAGCCTTGAAGAAAGATATGATGCTCGACGAGTCCCAGGATCGAGTAGAACCCATTAGGCTACTCTTGCACGCGGCAGGGAAAAACGGAAGATTTTCTGACGCCCGCTCGAGTCACTCGACGATCACCGGGACTACGGGTGATACAGGTGGTACAGGTGGTCCAGGTGATCATCTTCTCGATTAGCTGAAACGATCCGTATGTATGTCAGCACGTATATTGGCGTTCGACTGATAACGTTTCAGCTACATAGTCTTCTTCGAAACGTAGACATATAGTTTCCAGGTTCCACTTTCTATTAACCTCAGCATTGGATTATGAATGCGTCGTTTTCTTGTTCAGCAACCGCGAGATTGTTATGCAGCATGTATTTAGTTCAATGCTAAAACCCACAATACAGCAGTAGCTGACGTTTCGGCAGTATCGCCTTTTTCAGAGCCTGGAAGGGTATACTGATATACAATCTACTACGCCGAACGCTTCAATGACACTTACAAAAAGAAAAAAATCTCTATGTCAATGACATGATCAGCGGCTTTTGGAAAAACCCACCACTTTTAACGTGGCTTCTACTAAGGAAGATTAGAACAACGGATTCTATGAGGACTTTCGGATAAATACCAAGAACTCTAAAATGAATAGCAGGGATGAGTGCCCAGAGGTCACACGCGACCTGGCCCCGTACCTTCGCATCAATTTCTGATGTGGTATGGTGCAGTCATCAACCATATGAGACTATAATCAGCTGTTCTAATCTTCCTCATTGGAAGTTACGTAGAACGCGGTGAGTTTTTCGAGATGCTGTTGATCGTGTCATTGCCATAGAGATTTTCTTCTTTTTGTATGTGTTACATAAGCGTTTGGCCTGGTAAATTGCATATCAGTATACCCTTTCAGGCTCTAAAGAAGGCGATACTGCCGGAACGTCAGCTGCCGTTGTATCGCGCGTTTCTCTATGGAAGTAAATGTATTCTGTATAACAACCTCGCGGTTGCTGAAAAAGAAAACGACGCACTTATAGTCCTAGACGTATAGTTGCTTAGCTTTATTCTCAGTATTCAAAAAGTATCTCACAGTTTCAATGAAAACCTACCGCCCAGGCCAAATGCCACTTTGTCAAAAAGGGCTCAGCGTTCATGTTTTTTAAAGAGTGAGACCGCTCACGTGTTCCCGACGTAAGATGATGAATGAAATTTAGAATCGTGGAGACCTTAACACGTTATGTCAGCTCATTAAAGAGAGTTCGTAAGACTAAGATAAGTTGGCTATTAATTCCAAGGATCACCGAAAGGCAGCCTTTCGGGCAAAGGATTTGGACCTAATCGAGAATTTGAAAGGGGCCTTTTCACTTGAAAAATAGAGACTATTATAACCTACAGTTTACCTTACAAAAGATACAAGTTATCCCAATCTATCATAACGAAACTCTGGTTTTCTGGAGCACACGACATATATTTCTTTTCTTTTTTTAAGCCAAGAGAATTGTACTTTGTGCTCAGAAGTAAATCATCAAACAAGACTTCGTCGAGCAGGACAAAATGATGTTCGCGAACGTGCTGTTCATACCCGTAGTTTCGGCGCTTGTACTAAATTTTTTATTCTTTTTTAGGAACTTGGGTTTTTTGATATTTCGTAAAGTCCCTCCAATTCTAAACATTTTACAAAACAGCAGAACAACTTGTAGAAGTCATACGTAATCATAGGGCAATAGAGGAAAGATTCTTCTAGAAATCTATAAAGTTATCAACTTCTCAAATACTACTTTGGTCTAGAAATTGCCGTCAGTTGCTAAAATAATCACCCTCTGAAGTTATTATAAGATAGTTCAATTATGAACGTGGGAAATAGGTAAAAACTTTTACTTAGTGTTGTTCTTTTTCACGGCACGGTACGATGTGATGTACGACAGTATGAATACTGAGATGTGAACAAAACTCGGAACTTCGGGTGGCCTTCGGATAGGCAATTATCCTTACTCAAGGCTCGTCCACTATTCCCTAGGATAGTCGAGACCCTTTCCCCCACCCTAGTTTATCTTTCTCTCAACCCTTTCCCACTGACAGAAGATGATTGCTGACAGCTCCGATAGAACAAAAATACAGCTGAGAGAAAGGCAGAACAAGGCCTCGATTAGTGTGGGAGATAGCACGTGAGCTCCTAGAAAAGATAGTCGTGGGTTCGAACCCCAAATGCAGTTCCGAGTTTTGCTCACATCTCAGCACCCTTATAATAGAAAGCATTCTACTCCATAGAATACATGAAAGTATGAAGAAGGAGATTCTTGTTTTTTCTGGAAGAAAATCACAAGTATTATTCAATTCATTTTCGACGAGCAGTGGTTTCCTACCATCTTTAAAGAGTTTCGATCGATTTTCTGAAATTTCGCAAAAGATATTACCGTTTGCGTTCAGACGGATGCCGTGATTTTGATTCGAATTGCCGCGATTGGGTGGCGACATCAGCTAGAAGCTGCTCAGCAACTGACTATATTGTGAAAAGTTGTCGAAGATCTTGCGGATTATGCGGTCTACCTGAAAGAAGTCAGTAATCTTTCTTGTGTTTTCGTCGATCGATGATTTCTATATGAAATTGATCGCTTTTCCTAACTTAGATCACTTATCATTAGCTCTCATCAAACTTTTTTGATCAATAACCATTCGACGCACATAATCTTATTAGGTGGTAATCGTTGGGTCGTTATCGTGAAAAAATTCGGTAAACTGTTTGTGTGATCGACAATCTCTGAAAATAAGCGACTGGTGCGAATTTAAGTGATAACGTTATTCAAAGTGATGAAGCCAGTAAGGAACAATCGCTCATTTGTGTTTTCGTTTCCGTATCTTGGAAACTAGGGCTTTTTATTTCGTTTTGAGGCATCTCAAAAGTTTGATGATACGGGTGAGACATTCAGGACATCCACTACAAAGGCGAAACAATTTCCTTCGCATTCATAATCCATAGTTTCCATTCTAAAACTGTTTCTATCGAATACAAATATTCAATTCTCACCGACTGTTTGTGAAAAATGGCAGCCAATACGACAAACCAAAACAGTCAGAATTTCCGTGATCAACAGCAGTCTGAAAATTAGCTACTCTACGAAGATGTCAGCTCTTCATCACCTCTCCGTATCCGTTGTAGCGTTCTCGGACTACCCTAAGTTTTGAAAAATTGCTTCAAAATCATTGACTTCAACATAACGATTGAGACAACAGTCCACTGCTCGCTCCAGACCGTTTACGATGAAATAAACGAATTATTCTATTGAATATAAGCACAAAGAGGCAGAGATATGAGCAAAGCTCAGAGCCTCGGGTGGCTTCGAACCACCGTTTACAATTTACATAAACTCATGTAAAAACCACCACATCAATCGAGACTCTTGCTTTGCCTTTCTCTTAGCAAGTGTTTTTTTAAAATCTAACTGTACTATCCCTCCCAACGGTTTACCGCCTCATCGTGGCTGGGAGGTGTTCCTGGGTGTCAAACTGCGATGTACGGTGGGGGATTCATTCCCTTGCAGGCTCTCCCAAGCTGAGGAGGAGTCCGGCGCTTCCATCAAGAAACCGAGCTAAGAGTAAACCAATACCAGGATCCACCACCATCCTGGTATCAAAGTTGAATGGTGGTAAATCTTCCTCTGATCCACAAGGGCTGCAACTGCCCGTGGTGGTGAAGACCTGGAGCAGACTTTGGCCAGGCTGACCTCGGGACTTCAGGGAACCATAATGGCTTAACCAGCAAATCTCCGAAAAGTGGAGATTATGCTGGGGCCCGCACAACCAGTGAGGACGGGCCATTCACGTATCAAGTAAGTAACTGTACTATCACTCATCAAGAGGAATAATCTGGAGAGCACAAATCGGAATTGAACCTAATTAAGCTGAAGCCGCGGTGGAAGTAACAGTCTCTTAACATTTATTTACTGCACACTCCTTTTTCATGTCAGGATATTACGTGAAATGCAACCACAAAGATGCCGAGATATGAGCAGAATTCGGGATATTATTTAGACTTTTAACCAGCTGTGTGGAATATCCAATAGAAGAAGAGGTCGCGGAGTTTGCTTATGCACATCTCCTTTCTCATTTATGCTTAATGGAGCGAATTAAAAAAGGGACAAAGCTCTCGGCGTTGAACAATCCTCGAAGATGTGCCACGCATTCGACTTCATTAACCATCGTTAGAGGTGATTTGATGCATATGTGGCCTTTAAAATGTCTCGCTGTGGCGTACCGTTCTATCAAGCCATGGTGCTATTCCCTTGGAGAGGTCTGGTACCTATTTGCCTACTCCGCGAAGATGGAGGTCTCGATGAACCTGGTTCCCACGGATCGCTTCCATCACATGTGTATTGCAGGGGGCCTCTGATCTCTGTGCTACACACGCTATCTAGGAGCGAATTAAACTAAATATTTTTCCTGTGCACACTCGTGTCTGAGCGTCAATATCATAGCGACTGTGTTTCAGAGCGGAGCAGCAGGCTTCTAGAGTTTATAGAGGTATAAGAGTACTGCGAGCAACGCAAAGAGCAACCTTTTTGTACACCTCAGACCCAAAAATTCCTTCTATATTAATATACAGCTTTAAATTTGCATACATTCAATCCTAACTGGAATGGCACTCGTGAATTCATATGAGAAGTGTTTTAAACCTCAAGATGTTTCTTTGTGATAAGTTTTAAGGTTTTCCAGTTTGAGACTATGTTTAATGTCACGTCGTTGAATCGGGTCTAATTAGATCAGAAGGAGTCGGATTTATTATCTTTAAAATCGTTGACAAATTGTCAAAAAAGGACGCTATTCCACTTACACTGAATACGATAAAACAAATTCTTTCAATTTTCTTTAATTTGGAGCGTTTTCTGCATAAATCATGTTGATGGCATTTTCGGTCGGAAGTGGTAACGCAGTGGTAGTGATGCCATCTGAAACGAGCATGTCCTTCCAGTTCGATCCTTTCTTGGGCCCACGAAGTAACCCATTCTTGTGGGCCCGCAAATTGGTGCTAGACTTCAATTGGGAAGCTCGCACCGATGTACAAGACTTAAGAGCGCCACGTCGCGTTTATTCCAGGATTCAATGGAGATTGAAGGACCAGTATTCGAGCAGATTTATTAAGAAGACCAA
This sequence comes from Angiostrongylus costaricensis, assembly GCA_900624975.1. Lineage (NCBI taxonomy): Eukaryota > Metazoa > Nematoda > Chromadorea > Rhabditida > Metastrongylidae > Angiostrongylus > Angiostrongylus costaricensis. The sequence goes on along the minus strand of UYYA01004138.1, from coordinate 113,161 downwards.
CATTTCTCAAGCAGTAATGGAGATCACACGCAAAAAATGGAGATGCCTGCGAATGGTAGATAAGAGGAAACGATTTGAATGGAGGAAGTCCTGGGATCTGCAGGATATATGCGATTTCGCGTTATATAAAACAAAGAGGAGTCGTAAATGACTTTCTTGGTTCATGGCAAGTATGTATCCTTTGCAGAAAACAATGCGGTTTATACATTATACTCTGTCAGTGTTTATGACCAAATTATGCAATTCTTCAGCGATTTTCTGGGATTTATTCAATAGTCGCAATCTTTCACTCAATGAGAGTTCAAGGAAATCTTTGTGAAGCATTGTAACCATCACCTATCGTTTATTTCGTACTATTGAATCATGCTTATTTCCTGCATTACCTACAGCGTACAAGTTAATACACAGAAGAATGCTGGTGAACATGGCCGATTGAATAAGTAAACAGACAGCATGTCACAAAGTGAATAGTTAGGCATACAGTTGCTGCTTTTTGTTCTCACATACAACGTCTTGGTACCTTCGCGAATGATGATTAAAGAGTGGCTCTATGGATAAAGGGTAGTTGGGTCTGGCGCTAATAATTTCCTTAAAATGTGGAATTTCCCGAGTCCATCCGTTGGTTCCTAGATGTCACTGAATACACATTTGGCCTGTACCTCTCTCACGTCGGTGATTTACTAAGCCAATGTTTGCTATTCTCTCAAAAAAACTCTGGTAGTATTTCACCGACCTTGAAAGAAAGGTGACCTTAGCACGGAGCATAGGACCGAACCCACGAGCGCGGATCTATTGCAAGACACCTTTAACATATTCAATACGCCAGCTGTGATATTTAAGAAGGATTTTGGAAATCCATAAAATAGAAGTGCATAAAAGGAAAAAGGACATTCTTTGTTTTACAGATAGCTTGCGTAAATGGAATCTAGCATTTGAGCCGGTAGAGCAGGACAAAATTCCTTTGAATCTCCTCTTGCAAAACGTGGCCCTGAAGTGCACCAAAAACAGTGTGTGTTCTTTCGTGTGTTCCTCAGATGACTATGAAATCGACTGAGTACCACTCTTTGCAATTATGAAGGCAAACGGGGTGTGACTGACATGTTCTAGAGTCATACACTCAATAACTAACAGAACCACAGGTGATCATTTATTTTGAGCCATTCATATTTTGGAACCGACTATTTTATTGGTGCGTGTAGAGCAACAGCTAAAGGTGCTCTGCAATATACGCACAGCTTTTGGTTTGATCCCGCGTTCCAGTGAAACCAGGGCCTTGAGATCGAGTTGGTCACATAGTTGTCTGAGAAGATAAAAATACTGAGTTCATTTATCGTTAGGCTATCATAAGTCAATGTACAGGCCAAATATGCACCCAAGATGGTGCAACGACTGGAATCCAGTGCATGTTAGTGTGATCATTTGTTTATCTTTTATTTATTTACGGCCCCGTGATCGATGACAAGTAGTTTTTTCCAAGTCCTATCACTTTAGCGAAAAAATCCATTACCGAGAATATTACAGGCGGCTTTTTCTCGAAATTCATGTACTCACATTGCTATTGTAATTAGGCCTGTCTGAAATTATCAGCGTCATGCGTTCTCTTTAATCTCGTGATTCTGGAATTCTGAAAGCCGAGATCGAGATGAAAGTCAACTAATTTGAGCAAGGGCGATTCGATATGTCGTAGAACGGACATGCCGCTGTCATAATTAGCCTGGTTTTCTTTTGTTTTATAATTTTTTTTGCGATGGAAGTAGTTCTATTGCTCTGAGCCAATCGTTAAGCTGGTTGATTTGTGCCGATAGATTTCTTTAGTAGCTAGTCGCTCAGAACTGCTAATATTTCACTGCTTTACTTCGGTTGTACCGCAGTTTTTACTTTCCTTTTTGTTATAGGTTGTCGTTCAATCGTGATTTGCTAGTGAGAGAACGATTTAATGTAGTCCTCATAACTCCACTTCCAGAGTGTCGTTTAATAAATGTCAAGTCTGGTTAGAGTGCAGTACGCATTGAACCGGTACCCTCTTTCGATTCCGCTCCCTGGGTACACCAAATCTTTCATCCTGCCGAGATTGAGGAACTGATACAAGAGGGAGGACTAAATCATTAGCCTGGCAAATCGATAAACATGTCATTGTATAGGCTAACCATGCATTCACTTGCTTCTGCGATGTTAAGAATAAACACGGATACATAGCGCATCCGTAATCGATTGATGAACATCGAATTCTTTACACTTTTTATACGTTATTCAGTAAGAAATGAATAACAAATGAAGGAAATACTTTAGAGTACGATTTACGACGACTGCCATCACAACTAAGACCGCTCGCGTTTCTCGTCGGCAAATGGCGATCCGAACACGACGGCAAGGCGATTTTTCCCACCATTCCAAAATTCACGTATGGCGAAGAAGTCGATATCAGTATTCCCGACGATGCACTTCAAGCCCAAAAAGCTTTGAATTACACGTACGCCATAAATTTATTGCATTCTTAACTTTTACAGTGTTGACTTATTTAGACAACTAAACATAAAACCTTAGTGGCGCCGATGATGGTCAATCACTACGAGAGTCAATTTATCGCTGAAGTCGAAAGATATTTTCGCCCAGGCGACCATTTCATTATTTTCATTCTAAAAAGTGGTCATAGAAAACTTTTGTCAGTTGTTTAGCAAATTTAAAGCGACACCAGTACGAATTTTAATCAGTTTGTGTTTGCTTTTTCTCTGTAATTTGACAATGACTTGAAATGAAGCTAAATTTATCCAGCTTCGTTTCAAGCGGTTGTTTTGTTCACTTAATTCAAGCTCAAGTTGCTACCTTATTTTGGTGATGAATTGAATTTTATATATTTCGAAACCGACTTTCCCTGAACCTCGGTATCACTAATCAATATGTATTCTTTCTTTGATGAGCTTACACGAGGTTGATAATGATGTTTAACGTTTCGGCTAACGTTTCGACGTCTTCGTCTTCCTCAGAGCCGATGATCCGAGTCGATGGTCCTCGCTTGTTATTCGTCTCGACGTGGCAGCCTGGCCTTCGTGTCGAGTTAGGTCTTCTTCAGTGAGCCATCTCCTCGAATGAGGCATCCTTACTCAGTGATGCCCTTTTATACACGATGCTGATGGTCGATATAATGATAATGCCCGGTGATAACAACTTGTTTTTCTTCCGGACATCAAAGAAAGAATACATATTGATTAATGATACCGAGGTTCAGGGAAAGTCGGTTTCGAAATATTACTGCGCTTTGTGCTAGCTGATAACAACACCGACTTCTGCACGATGTGCGCAATGATGTATGTCCGGAAAAAAAAACAAGTTGTTATCACCGGACATTATCATTATATCCACCATCAGCATCGTCTATAAAAGGGCATCACTAAGTAAGGATGCCTCATTCGAGGAGATGGCTCACTGAAGAAGACTTAACTCGACACGAAGGCGAAGCTGCCACGTCGAGACGAATAACAAGCGAGGACCATCGACTCGGATCATCGGCTCTGAGGAAGACGAAGACGTCGAAACGTTAGCCGAAAATAAACATCATTATCAACCTTGTGTAAGCTTATCAAAGAAAGAATACATATTGAATTTTATATATTTTACGTCGGTTTTTCCTTAGGGAAAAGGATAGGTAGTAGTCAAAAGATGCCGGTACGCTATCACATAACCTTGACTACCAGCTTTCTCATCAATCGTTGAATGGCTCGAATAAGTGCTTGTACGGTCTCCACTCGACCATTTTGCGTTTGAACATCGTCCATTAAATTCTGCTAGCTCAAGAAACAAGCAGGGTACCACGCTCACTTTTCTTCCAAGATCGTAGTAAAGTTGATAGACATTCTGGTCGCGTAGTCTTCCTGCTGTGCGTTCGACATTACTGAAACCCGTTCAACACCGCCTATGGTGTCTAGATGTTTTTGATTATGAAGGAAGCTCCCAATCGTTCCTCGAAATTTTGTTTTCCTTCTATGTGATTCGGGGTACTCTTGACATCATATATTCGGCACTGCTGTCAATAATTTTGCCGGAACGAATTTATGTAAGAGAAAAATTGGACTCGAATGCTTGTCATGCTCCGTGTTTTTCCTTTGGTTCGCTATATCGTTGATACTTTTGCGAACTTAAAAGCCCCTTATTTCTAGACCTGGTCCTAAACCGTTCCTCATGTTGAGTTTCGCGACCACCCTACTTAACTGGGCCACTAGGAGATACTTGCTTCGTTGGGTGTGAACAAAAAATGGGACCGAAAATAAACGCGTATCTCAAGAGCGTCTTTTTCCACAGATTCATCCGACGACCGTCACGTATTGAAAATCGGTACGGATTCATGACGCTTAGCTAATGCATGGTGTTATGCAAGCTACGAGAGGAATTTCTTGGTTGTACGACTCCCTTCGATTTTCCGACGTTGAGCAATTCTGAAATTTCTACCATTTTTATCTGCAACAACATGGCTGCCTTACTGAATTGAGATAAGCTTCCTGCTCTCGATTTGAAGATCTTCGGACGATCTTCAGGCAAATCTAAAGTTCAGGTAAAACGATTTTGATCTAGTAGAAGGCATGCACCTCCCTTCAAAACTTCAAAGTTGATGGAAGGGCTATTTTTAATGAGTTCTATGTCAACATCTCCACTAAAATTTCGCAGTTTTCGAACATCACTGTGAGCATGCAGATAACGATCTGTCAAGTGGTATTGTGTCGTCTAAATTCTTCATCTCCCCTCGACAATTTGAGGCAAAAGTCTAAAATGGGAGTTGGCGCAAGCAAAGGTAGATGGACGGCAACTATATCATCGGTGTTTCGCCACTATATCGTTTGTATAAAATCAAAGAGTAGCTTTCGGTAGTGAATAAATGAACAAAGGATGAAGCATTCGGCATCGACCCATCCGTGAGAGATGCGCAATGCATTTTACCCCATTACTGGTATCGTAGAGACTACTGCATACACATCTGGCCTCACAATTACTTCCATGACTCTATTGGTGTCTCAAGTCAGTGGTGCTACCCTCTCAAACAAGTCTGCTACCAATTTACGGACCCCGAAGGGATGGAAAACTTGATGAGTCCGTAGCTCCTAATGGAACCAATGTCCACGTCTATATTACAAGACACCCCTTGACCATCGCGTTACGCAAGCCCACACGATTTTCGATTCAGTTTGAAGAAGACGATGTGCATAAGAAACCGATTTTCTTCGCCTTAATATTGTTTTTTCCCGTCCATTAGTACTTAGTCGTTGTTTCTTCTATTCCACTTAAAGATGTTATTAAACGTCTCTCCACTTGTTGATCCATAAAATTGTGGCTGTGGTGACTATAAATTTCATATTCAAAAGAAACGATCCAGTGAAATGGTTGATTCTCATTGAATTTAGCTCTCACGCTTGGTCGGTAGATAAGACAGCTGTTTGGAACACAACGATAAGGTTACATTCATTCTATTTCAGTGATTTGACATCTGCTTTAACACTAATCACTCGTTCTAATCACTAGAAGCTCTCTTACATTGAAAAAATTCAAGCATCATCTTCGTTTTGATATTTTTATGGTGGAGATGAGGTTTTCCAACTTGTATTTTTTGTCTTTTCTAACAACTTCAGTTCATAAATATTTATTATAGACGTTTTCGGCTCGATTGTCTGGTGCATGTAACAGTGTCTATTCACGAAAGCCTTGGTGTTTGTTGAAAATTTGGCTTTTTCTGAACAAAGGTGAACCATGTGGGCTATCTTGCTACTTTCTTACTTCACACTAGATAGCTTAATTGGATTTCAGATGTAGCCGAATTTTCAGCTAGCACTTCTCGTTAGTTTGATTACTACTACTTCCTTTCATTGCGGGGGTATAGGGGAAGGTTATGGTTGGAGGTTCGGTGGTTTTTTAGAGCTTTCCTAAATTTTTTCTTAACTTTTGATCTCTATTGAAGAATATTTTAGTGCTTTTGCATGGTCTATTAATGAAAAGGACGAGTTGCACAGTGAATCTGGCTATATTTCCGTTAAGCCCAATACCCAAGAAGCAGCTCTCACCACAGTTATGAATAACGGTCAGCTTCACTACTTCATTTATGCTATACTGAACGTCACTAGATTTTTTACGTGAATTTGCTAGATTTGTTAGAAAGTAAATAACTAACAATCTGCCATAGCATTTTATCTATGTCACATTTTACCACAAGATTTATTAAGCCAAAGGTCTAAAAAAATGGTTTAACCTGTGAAGAATCTTATATATTTTACAAAACATTGCTAAACATATAGCGCCCAGCACGAGTCATCCATGACTCATTTCCCTTCTGATCGCAGATTCCTTTTCCTTGCTTTTCGCATCCAATTGACAGCTTCCCCACTACCTATGTTGTATCAACTGTTCTTGTTTGGAATTAATTTTTACGAAATCTAAATTTACAAGAAGAAAACAACGGTTTTTGGGCGAGTTTGTTGTCCTGGCTAGGTCCCATGGAGGACAATGGATGTTAGGTAAGTACTAGGTTGTTTCTGCCGTGCTTGCATATTGAAACTCAACAATTAATGACACTTCCTCGCTATAACAAGATAGCGAATTACTACGGAGATTTGTATAAACGAAACCGTATAGTAGGTGTGCATTCGCGTTACCGAGATTTGTGATTGGGAAAAGGTCAAACGTTCACACAGTGAGTTTTTTTTCAACTGGTTTGCATAGTCTTTGGTAAAGTTAGAGTTTCTCAACTTTTATTCTCATATCATTCATCTAATGTTTTAAACATTGCGCTCAAAAACATTTATTTAACAATCTCCAATCTTTACGATTTCTGTCATACAATCCACAACATCTACACTATACATTTTGCCCACACAAGTCCCTGTCATTATAAGTTGTAACCCTTACGCGCGTGCTGCGCGGTGGTCCGAGGCACCATACAAAACATATGGCGTCGATCCCCGCTGCCCGGCTCACCGAGCACTCCAACCTTCCGGATTCGGCGAATTAGCACCAGACATTTCTGCGAAGATAAGAAAATTAACTCGGTTCATAGGCCACCGTGAGTAATTTTAAAAGTCAGATATACAGTTAATGGCCTCTAACGGTGTTTAATGAAGTCGAATGCATGAGGCATGCCTCAGGTTGATCAATGCCGAGAACTTATTCTTATACTTAACCTTTGCGATTTACGATCTTTAGATGCTAAATCCTGACCGACAGAACCCGCAGCAACCTTTGTATTATACACTATTAATGAGTGCTTTTGGAACAACCTAAACGAAAATATTTGTTACATTGGCTGCATCTAGCTTCCAACTACTTGGCACGCATGCGGAACCTACTTGGAGTGTGAGATTTTCGTAAAATCTTCTTTGTTCATGGTTATCTTTTAGAAGGGTAGTTTCTTGATAATGTAGACATTTGCGATTTACACATTGAATTCGAATTCAAACAGACGTCGACCTTGAGTTCATGCATGCATTGCGATCCTCTGCACATCTTCGATGTAATTCCTCCTCCGTTTATTATGCATGCCTGCAACAAATGAAAGAGTAATCCCATTCTACCTATACAGAGAAAAGCGGTGCGTAGCTAAGTCAAAAAGAAAAAAATATGTACGTAACACTTGCTGATTCTCCTAACAAAAAGATAAATCATAAAGCTCTCGGCACTGAGCAATTCCTGAGGGATGCGCCACGCAATCGACTTCATTAAGCATCTTTAGTGGTGACTGAACGCGTATTTGGTCTTCGCGATGACTCATGGTCGCCTACCGATGTCCCGAACCAGTGCTGCTGTTCTCCCAGATAGGTCTGGTATTTGCCGATTCCGGAGGATGGAGGGCTAGGTGAACGAGAGGAGTGGGGATCGATCCGATGTGTATTGCAGGGCTCCTCTAACCACAGCGCACGTCCTTCCGTGACATATGAAGGACAATTCCCCTTTTTTCTCTATTCCTAAAGCTGACGTTTCGGAATATTTCGTCTTCCTTAGAGCCTGGAAAAATCAACTTGACTGCAGTCATGTAACGCTTTTGTGAGCCTCGGTGATAGCCTCGTGTGTTCTTATCAAGAAAATAGCGTATTATCGATCAAAGCCGAGGTTAGTACGAAGTCAGCATCTGGCCGCTGGTGCTCACGAACTGTTCCTAGGCTATAGCTTCCGTTCATCAAGAGTAGGTGGGAAGGCTAACGTTTTGTCTAGTGAGTATTATGATAATACTTGATTTATCTTTCTAACTGAGCACCATGACGTTGCCACAATTCTGTTGTACCTTCGGTTCTCCGTTCCCTAACTTCTGACATACTTGAAAAGTCCTCTCCTATTCTTTCTTCATATGCCCATCATAGGGTACCGATTATGTTTTCTACAAAAGAGACAATGAGATAACAACTAAGGGTGTAAACATGTCTTGCCTCATCCAGTACACTTTCCATCAGAGCGCCATAACCACTCGTTCCAACCTCATCACAATACTTAGGTGCCCCCATACGGCCATACACCCCATACAGCATAGTTCTAAATATATAGCAGCTTTCAGTTTGTTATTCGAATAGCTTTGTGGCTCTCGTGTTAATATATTGGTGGAATACTACTCTACCTCTAAATGGAGCTCGAGAAAGAAAATTCGCCTTTGTGGAAAGCCTGTAGACCATTATGCAATTCATAGTACCAAATTTAATGAAGTAGTATAGGTGAGCCAGCAGCTCTTCAAATATAATCATTAACTTAACCTTTTTTATTTACTGCCTACTATAATTTTTAACGGCAGGGTAGGATGTGAAATACAACTAAGATAATGCTGAGATATTGGCAAAACTCCGGACCGCAGGTGTCTGCTGTGGGGAACGAACGCGATTTTGTCCTTTCCGGTGACAACGATCTATCTATCGATCGGAGCTATCAGCAATTACCCGTCAGCGGGATAGATTTGCGGAGCCCAGAACTAGCTGAGAGACAGGCGAAACGAAGGACCCGCATAGCGTGGTGGTGGGCTCGTTGCTCCCCGAAAAGGACAATAGCGCGTTCGTTCCCCACCGCAGAAACCTGCGGTCTGGAGTTTTGCCAATATCTCAGCATCATAGAAGTTATATTTCCCAACATACCCTGCCATTAAAAAAGTAGCCGGTAAATAAAGAGGTTAAGATAGTCATTAACATTGCTTGAGATCTAGAAGAACAGCATCTGTTGGAAGCTCTCTTATACTCTCTCTGCTATGACATCTTGTTTCCCACCTTAAGGCAGAAACCGATGAATGTTCTCACTCGTCTCTTTCTTTCGCAATTAGATCCCAACTTTCAACATAAACAATTTCTAGAAACTTTCTAACGGTTCTGTACACCCAAACAAAAATTATATGTTCACCCCTTAGCTCTGTATTCGACAATCCAAAGAGTGTACATTGCTTGACCAAACGCTGTTTCAAATATTTCTTACGAATGACTTTTTATTAACCTCAACATTGATCATATAAATCTCTATAATATTGTTGAGCAAACACAAAGTGTTATTTTATTCCTTATCACGACGTTTCGTCGGATTTTGCCTTCCTCAAAGCCTAGAAAACTAGAAAAAGTCAAGGACCTTTGAAGAAGGCGAAATCAACCGAAACGTCAGTTTAATAAAGCAACACCTCGTGTTTGCTGAGCAAGAGTATACAGAACTGACTGAACTAAAAAAAAACACCGCAATACTTGTGCCCAACATATACCGCAAAACTGATTAGCAAAGGCTGTAAACTTTGTCGTAGATGAGATTTTTTTCATCGTACACTAAGGCTAGAAGTATTCCGTAAACATGGAAAACTACACAGAATAACATACAATAACAAATGGAAGACAAGAACAAAGAAACAACAAACAATAAGAAATGGGACCGTAGGACTAAAAGCACAACAAAACCTTCTGTTTTTCAAACCATGTGTTGCCGACATGATACACATATGACTCATCGAATGTGCAACAAAAATAGGCAGCAGGGCGAAAGTGAGTGGAAGGCGTTATGAGTGAATCTCAAAGCTGTAACCAATAAAAGTCCACGCTCATATACACAGAAGACTTCAAACTTTTGGTATGAACCACTTTATGAAAAGTAGATGATTATCTAGTGAGGTTTCAGGGTTTGTAACAGTTGAAGAAGGTCCGATCAAAAGCTCACAAATCAGATTCCGATTAAAGGACGTCGGCAGGATCAGTTTTAGCCGGGATCTGCCCGTACATGATGTCGGCAACAAGTTTCATTTTGAATATGTTCAGTGAATGATTTTGCTTAGGTTGATCAACTTTACTGTACACTGATTTCAGCTAATCAGGGAATGGACGTTGTTGGACAAGAACACGCTGCAAGCACGACTGAGTATGGAGACGTTGACACATGGGATGCAAGAGCACACATTTATTCGATACCATAAGATTGCGCCTTAGATTTTTCTTTTTCATCTTTTCCAAAAATGATAATAACGATAAAATTTCGTCACGAGACGTCGAAATTTTCTCATTGTTATAACATGAACTAAGATGAGACGACTGTCAACGAGGATTTGCATCCGAAGCAATGAAATTCATAGCGGAGTACCTATTAAAAGTAACCTAGTTGAGGATTGTACAAAGCAGTCATCCTAAAGAATTCCAAAGAAGGGTACCTTAAGGCGTCAAACAACCAAGTTATTTATGTTTATCTCACCGCATTAGAAAATGGTAAGGTATATGGAGTTCTGTAATTTTTGAATTTCAACGCTAATATTTAAGCGCAGCTTCATTGTACCTTTCCACAAAACAGCTTCTCTCCGTGTCCCACTGTACTCGTACATTAAAATTTCTCTTGTACTTATTTGATGAAGTCTTTTAGTGCATTCACCTCCTAATGCCTTCGATAATGTCGATTCTGTTAACGTATAATTCAATTTTGCAATGGGTATGTCGAAGAAGAAAACATCATTGGCTCGGAAAAGTGGACGCAGAGTTGAAAGCTCTTCGTCCATTAGTTCTGTCCTCGATGCGCTTTTAAGTGCTCCATTTCACCCACCTCATTCCACCTTGTCGAAGATCCTTCTTCAAGAACAATGTTTTCATAAAACCATAGAATCTTTCTTGTAAATTTGCTCAGCAGTTCAGGAAGAACCTTTATCCATTGAATAGTGACACTTTGACCGTCCATAATGGACTCATTTTGAAGTGCTCTAGAGCGGTTTTTTTTTCTCGACACCAGACATTTGCTCTTTTGGATGAAGTGACTAATTCATCTGGACGTCGAAAGGCGGTCATTTCGTCTTGAAATTGGCAAATTCTTGTGGGCGTTGCGGATTCTCTTCCTAACCCATCTAAATCCAACCATTTTTGCCGCTCTTCAACTGGTTAAGTTTTTCTGTCGCATCACTTCTGCGCACTACAAGTTCAATTTGACCTACATACGATCTTCTCGTTGCTATGAGATCGAAACTAGTAAGGTTAAAAAGCCTTACTCATCATGACAAAGTCGTGAAGCTTCTCAGGCCTTCGTTTCATTCCATTAGATGCATCCTGATGTGAAATTCCTCATATGTGCACCTGGAGTCCTCTTCGCATTCAAATGGCCGGTGATAGCAAACTAAAATGTATGATATTCCCTATGTAACTTCCATGTATAACTTTTTTAGCAGCCTTTTCCTATTAGCTCTAACGAAGATTGCTGCCCTCAAATGCACTAGAGCCATTAATTTTCCATTTTAGTCAAGATCTTCCTCTTTATTTTTCTTCGAAAAGCACCCACGTGTAGCTCACTATGCTTTGCCATAGGACCTAGGGTACAGTGACGGGACGCATCGCCGTGTCAGATAGTGTGATATTTAAATGTTGGCAGACACCGCCACTGTGTAAAGTCACTTGACCGTAGCATTTTGGCTCAATCAAAGGGAAGAATAAAAGGATAAAGGATAAAGCTCTCGGCGTTTATCAATCCTTGAGGGATGCGTCGTGCATTCGACTTCACTAAGTACCGCTGAAGGTGATTGATGCATATCTGGCCTTTACAGTGACTCGCGGTGGCCTACCGATGTATCGAGCCAGTGATACTATCCTCCTAGACAAGTATGGCACCAATTTTCCGACCCCGAGCGGATGGGGGCTTGGTGGGCCATGAGCGCAGGGATCGATTTCACGTATGTATCGCAGTGGCGCCTTCAACCACTGCGTCACACGCGCCTAGAGAAGGATGCAATCCAATATGGTAAACGTAACAAGAATGGTAAAGTAAATCACCTACGATTCCTTAGATGACCGTACAGTTTATTCATACACTACTAGAGTCTACTTTCGTCATTCAGTTTGCTCGAAGTAGACGAAGAGCACCTCACATTTTAAATGTGATCTCTCATTCTTAGTGTTTCCAACGAGATAGTGCCCATAGTCGCTAGCCGGCCTTTGCCTTGTCAAATGTAGGCCATCAAATGAGAATGTCAAGCATCCTTCAATAATATCTTCTCTTGCTAGGCGACGAGTTGCAGGTGTAGATGGTAGTTTGGCACTTACTCGGATAAATCAATGGCTTAGGATTAAAGCAAACATTTTTTCCTATACCATTAAACAGATCCTGGGTTTCCCTACGTGACTGCAATCTTCTGATTGTTCGATTTCGTCGGTGCTCTACAGAAATCTCTAATTTCTAAAAGAGAGGAGGACCGAGAAGCTGGCAGATCGATAGACCGCCCTTCTGCTTGATATCGATCCAGGCGGCTGCAGCCCAAATAGAGCTTCTCCCTCCGAGTTTACCATTTCCACCTCAATCAGCTGTGTGACGCTATTCCTCTCATTCAACTTAAAGTCATCATTCATCTTTTTTGCTTCCAGTTTCGGTCTCTAGAGAACGTACGAATTTGTGTCTGTGCGTTTTCCAGATCTTTCAGTTCCAGAGTATGGTTTTACCTTTCTTAACTTTCGTTTCTGTTATTTCGTAGAAACGGTTTGCATTAAAAATTAAAGAAAATAAAATTTTTATTAGTGGAGAGTATTGGAATACATAAAGAAGCCGTTATAACTGTGGTATCACAAGATCACAAATTAGGGCTCGGATTGTTACTCGTATTCATTTTTCTTGGTCTTAGGTTGCTGTTTCAGAAAAGGTATAGCCTTGATAAGTTAGTGAAAAGTTTGTTTTTCTGACTTTTTGCTTCTCTTCTTCATCAGTTTCGATTTCTTTAATAGTCATAGTACACTGCTATCCAGATCGAACACCACCATCTGTTTTTACTTACTTACAATTTTTATTCTCCAATAAGTAGGTAGACTTTACACCAACTTTTTCTTCCGAGGTACTTAATTTGACCAATTTATCCATAAAGGGCGCGTGTGGCGCAGTGGTTGAAGGCGCCACTGCGACACATACGTGGAATTGATCTCGGAGCCCATGGCCTACCAGGCTTTCAGTCCCTCCGGGGTCGGCAAATTGGTGCCAAACTTGTCTAGAAGGATAGCAGCACTAGCTGAACACATCTGTAGGCTAACGAATCATTTTAAAGACCATATATGCATTCAATCACCTCCAAATGATGCTTAGTGAAGTCGTATGCACGGTGCATCCCTCAGGGATTGATCAACGCCGAAAGCTTTATCCTTTATCCTCTTATCGGTGAAACCTCTGAAGATTATACAGTAAATTTTATCAGAAATGTAGTTTTTTTTAGATATTTTTGTTTACGAGTTATGTTGGAAACTTATGAAAATGAGGCTGGAATTATATTCATTGGTTACATAGACGGGTTAAAAAAAAATTGAACAAGAAATGCGGTACGACTTTTCGTCATTCTTTCAAAATTTTTTATTAGCGACGTATAGGTCTCATTATGTAAGTGTTTTATAAATTTAACTATAATAGGATGACGTGCAGCACGGCGTGGCGGTGAACGCGTTAGTTCTAAATACGTAAATAATGTCTAATTACTAAATGAAACTGCGAACATTCTCTTCGAAGCCAGCCATATTTATATTATTCTATTACTATAAAGATCTTTTCTTATAGAGGAAACATTTTTTGTAAAAGCAGATTCTTTTCTCTATCAACCTAATATTTAAAGAAAAAACATAAACTGATATTTGGCAGTTTAGTCAGGAGTACCAGTTAAAGTGGCCATGGCTCACCACGCCCTCCATCCATCCGAGATCGGCAAATTGGTACGGGATTTGTCTGGTAGGATAGCATCACTGAGCTCGATACGTCGGTAGACCACTGCGAGTAATTCTAAAGGCCAGATATGCATTCAGTTACCTCCAACGATGCTTAATAAAATCGGATGTATCGCTCATAACTCAAGGATTGATCAAAGCCGAGAGCTTTACAAGCTTCTACCTGTTCTGATAATCGACCTTCTCCAACCATTATCTAATCTACATTGGAAATAAAAGTATGGAGAAACTATCAGTGAGATCAATTGGTTTTATATCTTGAAAAAATATCATTCGTTTACAAGTCTTCAAAAAGGCATTTCGATTTTTTGAATTTAAACTTTTTTTGTTCAAGTTCTTTTGGAGTACGTCACTGCTTGAATAAATCGGCCTGATGAAAGGAAAACCTCACTAACCCATCACATAGCCAAAAAATGGTTTTCGTGTAGAGAGTGGTGACAAACATTCATGGATTATTTCGCATAACGTCCTAAAATGGGATTAGTTGTGCACTTACTGAGGCGATTTACTTTAGTATCTTATTCTCAGTTCTACATTGAATGATTCTAAATAAAATTTTTGGCTTATATTTAGCATGAAAATTCTAAAAAGTTAGGCACGAAGTACTGTAGAGCCAGAAATAACTCCTCATTGTTGGCTACTGTTTTTCTTCCTCGCTAAATTGCCTTACCCACGCTTTTCTACTTTCCCACTTCGCTACCATTAGTACCCAGTTTTCTCTCCAATTCCTTTCGTCGTTATATAGGTTGAAAAATAAAGCCACTCGTCTGGATGTTTATTTACCTATATCACCTACAATCTCGTTAATCGTCGTGTAACTCGATAGGAAATTGCAACACCGTCTCCACTTCGTTGTTGGTGTTTTCTCGGTGGACTCCAATAGTTCGAGGAACAGAAGAACATCGCATTTCCTGTGTAGAACAACATGTCTCTATCGTTTTGAGAGAGGATAACCACGAGTAGTTTTACAATGACTTAAGTCTGGTTATAATTGAGTATTTAGATAGAAATGCCTTGTCTGCTTGAGTGGTTGAGGAGTTGAGGAATCAGCTTCATCTCATGAATCACGGCTGGAATCTCACGACTCCATGACGCTTGATATAGTGTGAGATAGTGAACTGCTAGGAATACTGTCACCTTTACAACGCATATGATGAACAACCCTGCAGTTCTCAAAAGAGACCTCTTCCTTTCCAATAATTAACTCCTAATCACAACTATGATGTATACTTGGGTATCGAACTACGTGATAAAAAGGGTGCAGTCGTCCAACGAGATCGCAAGGTCACCCAAGTTGAGCAGGAATTCAACATTTCCATCAGAACTCAAAACAAGAATGAGACGACGCCACATCGAAGTCCGAAAACCTAACCGTGGCTGTCTTTTGGCCATGAGCAATAGCAGTGAAGGATTTTGTAGGAACGTGTAGTGCCGTTTTCCCCTTAAACGATAGGAGCCAACAAAGGGCTCTGACGCATCATAGAAGTTTCGCATCCCTTCTGTTCATTCAAGTTACCCAGCCATTAAATGGAATGCAATGAAACTACAAGAAAATGTGATGGCGGTTTCTGATGACCAACTATCACTAGGAAAATGTTCATAGAGTATCCGATCTACATCGCTGTTCGTTATAAATTCCCGAAGCGGCACTGAGTCGGTACGCACATGTCTGGATGCAATTAAATTCCTCATCCGGGCAACTACTCATTCTCATCAGAAGAGCAATAATAAGTACAGTGACGGCTTCTATGATGTCACAACCCTCCGTCGGGCAGAATGGACCTTTCCGCTCCCAGTGTCATCGGCTTAGCCACGACGTCACGGGATCACACCATTCGCCCCAATGGGGTAAGGGCCGAGGACGCCGAGGCGACAAACAATCGATTTACCACCAGATTACGCGCGAAATTTGCATTCTCGTCATGGGCCTCAACTCTGCATCGATCTACCCACCATAACAGCCATTTTCATTCCTCCTTCTTTGTTTATTCTCCACATCTCCATGAAGTATAAAGAGTTTGGACTCCTTATCTTCATCATTGTCACGGTTTCAAGGCTCATGCCATAAAGAACTCATTCATCTTCTGTAAAGACTATATAGGGCGGATCAAGGTGTTGAAGGGCGTATACTCAGACCGAAAACGGGCTGTGTAATTACCTTGAGGTGCAAATGAACTCAAGGGAAAGGCTTTAATTTCTTGCGTCGGATTGATCTATACAAGTATTCATACTCATGGATGCATGCATGGGTGCGCTCGTGTGAATGCTGAATGCACATCGATTCCGCTAAAAGACTGCAGCACTTTAAAGTTCGTGCCAGGCAATTTGAGGCAACCTTGGGTACATATCTAGTGAGGAGAAGCTCGACTAGCTGCCAACTTACAGAAAGTGGCGGATGAGCGAAGAAGTTATTTTGTTTTCAATACGATTGATATCTTGGTTTAGCACTTTCCCTGTTTGTTTACGGAGGTGTTTGACTGGGTAGATTGCGGTCAACTTGACCTTTCCAGGCTCTGGAGAAGGCGAAATTCGCCGAAACGTCAGCTTCATTGTAATGAAAAAATAAAATAACACCTCGTGTTTGCTCAACAAGAACATAACGTCATTTCAATTTCCTCACACTATGGTCTTCATGTTCTTCTATGTTCCAAAGGAAAAAATCAAGTAAAACATGGTTTTGAAAATTAGAGACCAAAGGCCACTATTCAACAAATGAACCATGACATATTTTTCATGTTAGATGTTGAATTTAATCGGCCGAAGTTGGTAGCGTTAGTTTTGTCACCCAACCATAAGTTACCGTCCTCGTCGCCTGCCATGAAAACGTATCTCACTGATTTTCCAATTCTCCCTTCTACAAATTTCTTGTGCGCGAATTTAATGCAGGGGTAGAAACGATACAAAGATACAAGTACAGAATCACAGAAATGGGATCAATCCATCGCACTGGAAATGGAAATCCTTTCGAAGGGCTCATGCTATTCTTCTTCCGTGGAGGTTCTTTCTTTCAAGGAGAGAGATCAACACCGATAAACGTAGTAATCCCCAAATTGTGCTACTTATCTGGAAATCGACCACTTCCGTTGGAACAGAAGGTGGAGCTCATTCTAGGTCAGCATCCTTCCATCTTTTTACATTTAATCAGATAACCGCTTTCGTTCAAATATTGCCTTTACCACAGAGTTGTATGGAAATCTAGTCCTTGCACGAAAATCAGACAAACCGTGCCGAGCGATTCTACTATCACTGATGGTGTTTCGATTTATCACCGACGCTGAACTGCGAATCGTACGAAATACCGTATGATCTCGCCGGTACTGCTGCATGTTTTCTCAGTAAAGTTCGGCAATTTTTGGCAATCCAAAACAAGCCCCGAACATCTAATAAAACCTTCTGATGAAAACGAGATACCTGAGGTAAGGTTTGGCGGCATCGTACATCGAATCGACGTCGTGCATAAATATGCAGTGCACGGGAATCTTCATCTACACACACACGACCGGTGTTTTTGGAAGCAGCGTAAAGAGGACGAGTGTAATGAGATTGTCGTCCAGGTCTACGCAAGTACAAAATGTCGATCTTTGTTCTTTTCGTTCAAGATGGGAGAGCTATAATTTCTGTTCATGTGATCTGCAAAACTTGAGAAGTTCATTGCAAATCTCTGCCAAACCACAACGTCTACAACAGACTATATTATCGAGTGAAAAGTTAAAGTTGTAGATCAACTATTTGACCACACTTTATAGTTTACATCTGATTCATTACGTTTCATTGAAAACGCATGACGTGCCTTTGGCGCTAAACAACTCCTAACACTTCGTAGCTCGCGTACTGCATTGAAATCAATGCGTGCTGTACGATGTGCCCGTTCCCTCACCCGAAAATTCGTTAAATATCGTCTTCATCAGCAACACTGTTTGAGTTGCTCTATCAGTTTAAAAGACAAGTAATCGCCTGACGGGCTTTTGTTTCATTGATAGGCCACTTTCACATAGTTGAATTTGTGCATCAGAGACCTTTTTATTCCATCAGTGATGTTCTCATTAGAGAAAATATTTTTGCACTAGTCTCATCAGTAATAGTCTCCATGATTTGACAAACGAATTAGTCCGAGAAAAAGTTTTTATATGTTGTCATAGCTTTTCTCGAACAATCCCAACACAGCATCTCCGTTGAGGAAGCTATGGATGAAATACAAAAGGTGTAGAGAAAAGAAGTCATATGTGGAAAAATAAAGCACTAGAAAGAAAATGCATTGAATCCAATACGCGTTGCCGTTGTCCATCCTAAGTGTGTTTTCTCCTGATTAGGTTAATGTTTGGTAGAAATCGATCTGCACGTGCCAGTCGACACATCCATTATAGAATACAAAAGTTTTTAGCGTTATTTTCTTTCTGCCCATACTCGTTCTTAGGAACAAGATTTCTTTAAACAAAAATGAGCCATGGATCCATTTTTGGAGGGTATATTTTTTAGCCGTCTATTTAAATTTAAATCGTTTTCCCCGCGCCAAGGCTATTCCGTGTTAAGTTAGCTTTTGTTCAAAGCATGACACCCTATATGCATTGTATGCAACACATTCGAGGAGAAAATAGCCGCCCGTTTTGACTTTGGACCAACATATCTCAGCTCATACCAAACTTTTTCAGTTTAGGCTAGAACGATTAGAATTTACGGATCTCTACTTATAAGGTACAAACTACCTTTTTCCACAAAGATTAAGTCTTCATTTTCTTGAGGTCATGACAATATATTTCACTCTTTTTTGGCGTCAGGGTTTGTTATTCGGAAATGAAACCAATTGAACAAGCCATTCCGGCGGAATGTTTGGGATTTCCAACACATGCAGCAGTACTCGAAATGCGAGTTCTCAACTCAAAAGAAAAAATGTAAAAATAAGCAATTCTTCGTATTTTTGTTGAGCAAACACGAGGTGTTATTATGCTTTGTTCAGATTAAGCTGGCGTTTCGGCGGATTTCGCCTTCCTCAGAGCCTGGAAGGGTCAAGTTGATAGCAATCTACTCGGCCAGACGCCTCCATAACCAAACAGAGAAACTCTAAACCAAGATTTCAATCACTTTGAACACAGCTTTGCACACTCACCGCTTTCTACGAGGTTTCCACTAAGTATGTCACGTAGGGACCAACCGCACAGAAATCGCATTGAAGCGTAATGTGCCTCTCCCATCAGAATAGCAGTCTTATATACTGCCCTATATCACGCGTGATAATGAGGCATTCTTTCCTGCGGTTCATTTTCGGATTTCTGGAATTAATCCAGAATGCTTCGAGAGTTTTTCGCGCCTGTGTTCTTGATTCGCGTGCGAGGATCGTGACATATTTCAAAGTCCTCCCCGTTATGTCTCTGGGTCCTATGCGTGCTTAGCGGGACATTTGGTCTATGTTTGCCGGCTAGGTGTTCTTTTATGCGGACAGAGAGGGGTCTGACCGTTTCGACAATGTATTCGTCACCGCACGTCTTACAGGAGATTAGTTAAACTATACCCGAGCTCATGCAATCACCGTCTCTACCACTGGGGCAAATTATGCAACTTTGAATTGCACATAGACGGTACGCCTACCGAATTTTCTAAACCCGCCCTTCTTAAGCAGCGTTTTATAGCTGTACTTATATCATTTGAGATGAAGGGCAGAATAAACAGGACTCTTCTATCGCTAGAGTTGTCGTTTGGAAGCCTACGATTTCCTCTACACCTATCCTGAGCTACAGTTTCGTAGCCATTAGCAATGACTATTTACCGTGCCAAGTTCCGGGACTCTTCTCTCCGCTCTCTTCCCGTGCACACGTTGGTTGCTGTTCGAAACATGTTTCTTATAAGCGCCCTTTTCGTGTGAGAGGGGTGAGAGGAGAGGTAATGAACCAAGATGTTTTTACTATTTGGCTTTCGGTACCACTTTGTAATGTAGCCATTTTTTGATAGGTGAATTTGTACGTTCAAAAATGGAAGCCATTTTTCTTTCGGCTTTTCTCGGGTGAATTTGATATACTCTGACTGTGCGTTTAACAATTTGAAACATTTGTCCATTTCCTCTTGTGTTGAGCAAAGGACGAAGCAGTCNGCTCTCTTCCCGTGCACACGTTGGTTGCTGTTCGAAACATGTTTCTTATAAGCGCCCTTTTCGTGTGAGAGGGGTGAGAGGAGAGGTAATGAACCAAGATGTTTTTACTATTTGGCTTTCGGTACCACTTTGTAATGTAGCCATTTTTTGATAGGTGAATTTGTACGTTCAAAAATGGAAGCCATTTTTCTTTCGGCTTTTCTCGGGTGAATTTGATATACTCTGACTGTGCGTTTAACAATTTGAAACATTTGTCCATTTCCTCTTGTGTTGAGCAAAGGACGAAGCAGTCGTCTAAATACCTACAGTAGAGTAGCGGCCCGAGATCAGTCACCGGTGCTTCCACCTTAGACATAAATGCAATGGCAAGGCTTGGAGCCAGTCGTTGTTCCATTGCCAACCCTCTTATTTGAGCGTAGTACTTTCCAGACCATCTGAAGTTTGAGCAGATCAAGCATTCTTTTAAGAGTGCCATCAAGTGCTTTATCTTGAAGCCATACATGTTTATTTCTCCTTCGTGTTGTGTAAGGGGTTCGAATATGGCTTGCATTGCGGAGTCATTCGACACGTTTGTATAAAGGGCGGTAACGTCGAAGGACTCCATCACGTACGCACTGTTGGGCTGCGCAGTACGTAGACGATCCAGAAACATCTGGGTATTCGTAAGATGGGCTGGAATGTGTTTTAACAACTGGTTAAATATTAGGGTTAAAAACCATGTTATCCTGTCCGTTGGCCCGTCTACGCAGCTAATGATAGGTCTAACCTTAAATAGTGATGGATCGTTAGACGCAAGATCATCACTGGATACTAACTTATGAGTTTTTATAACTAAGTACAAGACGGGGCATATTGTTAAGTCAAGTTTAAGTTGAGAGATAACTGATGGTTTTAAGCCAGCAGCCAGGGAAGAATGCCTCATTATCACGCGTGATATAGGGCAGTATATAAGACTGCTATTCTGATGGGAGGAGCACATTATGCTTCCATGTGATTTCTGTGCGGTTGGTCTCTACGCGACGTACTTAGTAAAAAACTCATAGAAAGCGGTGAGTGTGCAAAGCAGTGTTCAATATGATTGAAATCTTGGTGTAGAGTTTCTTTGTTTGGTTATGGAGGCGTCGATCACTGCCATCAGCAAGTGCAATTCCTTCGTTTCGCATGTCTCTCAGTCGTGTTATTGACCTATAGGTGCCGTAAGCAATCACCCATCAACGGGATTGATCTGGAGGAGCACAAATCGGTATGAACCCAGTTAAGTCGAAGTTATGCTATAAGTCGTAATGTCGTCAATTTTTATTTACAATTAAAAATGAAATGACGACATAAAAATAAACTTCAATATGAGATGGCATGCGTTGGTGTAAAATTAAAAATGGCCATTGCCACTGCACGAAACGCATTGTATTCGGTGCATGGTGAGTGTTCGGTCTAAACTGTAGTACCGTTTTACGAAAATATGCTGTTTCCGAGGTACCCACATCATATTTCCGCTTTTAGAGCTATGTATTCTCTGAAATGTCGTCATTTTTATTTATCGGTCTCTCTCTCTTTTTCTCTCTCTCTCTCTCTCCCTCTCCGTCTCTCTCTCTCTCTCTCTATCTCCATGATAACTCCTTTTATGTTTTCCAGTTTTTCACAAATAATTTGGTTACACATGGACTCAGCGTCTGTCGACTGATTTATTCCACACTCTATATCTATTACTGCATTGCAATGTCCTCTGTGAAGGTTGCCGTTCGTGTACGGCCCTTTAATCAGAGGGAAATCGCTAACGGATCACGATGTATCATTGGCATGAATGGCACCACTACAAGTGAGTTTCAGATCTTTTCAGATAATTATGTAACAGTGTATTTTGTGGCACAGTGTAAATATAATGCCTTCTGTATTTTTTTACAATTCCTGTGTAGAGATCTTCACTTAGGCCTGTAAGACTCTGTACAGTTTGAATTGAACACTGTTCTAGTATTGGTACAGTTAAGCAGTTTTTCTTCTTCTGTAGAATTCTGGCACAGCCCTTTTATGGAGTTCCATGGTTACCACCACTGGTGGTCGCCGTCCGTTTGGATCGATGACGCGTTTGTTCCCTTGCGACTAGGTTGTATCCTGGACAATTTTGAATTCCGGCACAAATTTATGCGTATTTGGGCTTATGGGTAGGAGTATCGAATTCTTCGAATTGGGTGATGATTTCGCCAGGAGGAGCGAATGCTCCGCTGTACATTGCACAGTTCGCTACACAGGAATACTTTCATGCAACAACGTGGCAATAAATCATTTAGGGAAACAGAATTTGCTACATGTCTTATTATGTTTCATACAAGTCGAATAAAAAAGCCACTGCAAATTTACATATATTAAGGTTACATATTATATACATTATATAAATATCATCGTCCGTTAAAGCCTCAAAATGTCAAAAAATAGCGGAAACACAAGTAGCTGAAACAGGGTTGGTGCCACTTATTCATGACAGAAATGAAACGGTGTCAATCAATTTTTTTCTCATTATTTAATCGTCGTTGCATAAGGATGTTGTTTTCTCGTTATTTGTTTATAAGCGTTCTTTCCTGGACAGTGTCGGACTTGAAAGGTTCCGTCACACGTGTGGAACCATACCCGAATACCAACATGGGCGGAGGAGTGGTACAACCACTGGTCGGATGGAACAGAGGTTATAGCTGAGAGACAAGCGAAAAGAAAGACCCGCATGGCGTGGTGGTGAACGCGTTACTCCCGGAAAGGACTATAGTACGTTCGTTCCCCATTGCAGACACCTGCGATCTGGAGTTTTGGAAATATCTCAGCATTATGGAACAGAAAGTGTTCTGAATCTAAAACGAAACGCTTGAAGAAGTTGCTAAGCTATAGTTGATTGCGAATTACAACATCATAAGAGGTCGTACACGTTTAACGAGTGACAGGAACTTTAGAATGAGTTTGCTAAGAAGATTCCAGTTTACCATGTTCCTCAGACCTTATACTAGCTGGCTTTCACTTTTAAAATGTGTTCAGTGACCGATATGTTGCAGAAAATCTTGGTGAAAATTTTCTAGTCAATTATTTATAAACTTAGATAGCTTGCCGTCTTATGTCGTACGATTCCTAGCAGTTCTTCCATTCGTTTCGTTATTCTGCAACGGTCATGTTATTGTGGTGGCCGGTTTTGGGTGCAGATCCGGTTGCAACTTGAGGCTCCGTAATCTTGTATCTTTACGAGCGGCTGTCAAATGGTGATCCAACATAATTTCACCTGGAATCCTGATATATAACCCATGCTAGAGCATTCCCAGCTTAGTTGTCGGCCTTTATGGACCTGAAGGAAATTTGCATTGAAATAAAGAAATTATTTTGAGCAATCGGGACACCGTGTGGGCCTCACACTACCCTTTCGGGGCGGGGGTACATGCTATCCACCACATATGTCGCGTGAAGACCGACCGCACAGAATTCACATGGAAGCCCTCTCCCATCAGAATAACTAGCTTATATACTTTTTTAAAGGGGCATCACTGAGTGAGGATGCCTCATTCGAGAAGATGGCTCGCTGAGGAAGATCTGGCTCGACAGGAAGGCGAAGACGCAACGTCGAGGCGAACAACAAGCATGGACCATCGACTCGGATCACCGGCTCTGAGGAAGACGAAGACGTCGAAACGTTAGCCGAAAATAAATATATTTATCAACCTCGTGCAAGCTTATCAAGAAAGAATACATATAGCTTATATACTGTCCAATATCATGTGCGATAATGAGGCATTCTTCCCTGCGGTTCATTTTCGGATTTCTAGAATTAATCCAGAACGCCTCTAGAGTTTTGCGCGCTTCTGTTCTCGATTCTTGCGCGAGGATCGTAACCCTTATTTCAAAATCTTCTCCGTTATGTTTCTGCATCCTATGCGTGCCTAGTGGAGTATTTCGCTTATTGCCAACTAGGTGCTTTTTTTATACGAATGCAGAGTGGTCTACCCGTTTCGCCAATGTATTCGTCTCCGCACGCCTTACAGGAGATCAGCTAAACTGTACCCGAGCTCATGCAGTCACCGTCTCTACCATTGGGGTAAATTATGCAATTCTGCGTTGCACATAGACGGTCGTATAGGCGGTTACGAACTAGCTGGCGTCTAAGATTACTCGGTGGCATTTCAACAGCATTTACCGAATTCTCTAGACCCGTCCTTCTTAAGCAGCGTTTTATAGCTGCACTTACATCATTTGAGATGAAGGGTAGTATAAACGGAACCTTTTTATCGCTAGAGTTGCCGTTTGTGAGCCTAGGATTTTCCCTACACCTATCCCGAGCTACAGTTTCGTGGCAATTAGAAATTGCTATTTGCCGCGCCAAGTTCCGGTACTACGGGTTTAACTTATACCTCAACATCAATGAGACTATACAAATCAAAGTAAAAAAATAAATTGGCCCTTTAAAAAGCCGTTCACTAGAAGAAAACTTACTTTTACCGTTTCTGTGAAATTGTTCGTCCACACCCAATATCGAGTGACGAATATTACTTTAATGGGATAGCTTGATTTCAACAAAGTACAGAAAACTTCATCTAGATGGTTTCCATAAAATGGCGTAATTCTGCCCTTTAACGATGTCTGCTTTCGTTAGGGAATATATATCCATTATTGACCTTAAATGAACTGTTTGATATGTGAATGATACCTTGTAAATGAGGACAAGGACTTTTAATTGCAGTGGAACCTTAGAACTAAAGTAATTCGATTTAAGGACACCGTTCGCATAACTTCAGGCCTCTTTTAACAAAACCGTAAAATAATTTCGGAAGGAATCTTCATTATTTTTTATCCTGTTGGGCTCACAGTTCTGTTAAGATTCTCATACAGCAATGTTTGTCATCAGGAGGCCCTAAAGCGGAAAATGCGTCGTGTATTTGTTTTTGTGGGCGTAACCTATCCTTTTTTTTATTTCAATTTAAAGGAGTAACATGAGCAGGGATAATGCTTATTCCTTCTTTCATCATTGGGTTTCAGTACAAAATATGTTTCAATTAGTTTATCTGATAAAAATGAGAACGGCTTGCAATTACTGGAATTCGCCTCTAATTTCTTTCTGACAGACATGATTTTCAATCGCTGTGTAACTAAAGTTACAGCAACCACCGAAAAGGAAATGTATTGACTGCAATGCACTTAGTCTATTTTGCTTCCCAAGGAAGGTTTGGTGGATAGGATCATATACATTGAGGAATCTGAATTAAGAAGAACAAGGGTAGAGACTTGAAATAGGATTCCAATTAAAGTTGTGAAACCGAGGCAAAGACGTTATGTTGCTGGTTACATCACAGCACAAGAAAAGCAGTCAATTCTAAAAAATTGCCAGTCGGGTGACTTTTGGGCAAAGAGTAAAAATGAATCGTGATCGAAAATATTTTTGTGGGTGGAGGAATGTTTTTCGTGGTTTGAGTCGTCTTCATGAATTTCGTGGAATTCTAGCCGGATAGATTCTCTCTGAAATCCAAGCCTAACTGTGCTACGACGTTTCTATGTCTTCACCCACACTGTCATCAGCCTCTCTCGATCAGAAAGAGACTTTCTCAGACAAGCCCGGTTCCACTTTCATGACACCGTGAACATGGAAAGTTTGGTTATCCCAGTTCGGAATTGAATGAGGGAATGCGCATACGTGGATAATGGATGCGAGGAAACGAATTGGATGTGAGAAGTGCTGAGATTCGCACAGCAGACATGAAGACGGATAAAATAAAATGAAAAAAAACAAAACAAAAATAAGAAGAATGCGCATGTATTATTTCACGACATCTATAATCTTTCCTGGTCCATCGAGTATACTACAGTTTCCAGTAGACTAAATATCCAGGAGGATCATATGGCAACAATAAGTTCGTATGAATGTTAAGGTGTTTGAAGTATTGTGATCTCCTGGAACATTCTATGAGAAGGTGGTATTGAAGCTATGATGTTGTACTGTTGTGAGCAGTGAATTAATAAAGTGCTGCTAATTTCTTGAAACAATGAAAACCAGCCGCGAATGATCCGCCAGTGGGATATCAGACGTCTCAGTTCAAAAAAAAATTGTCTGGCGGAAAGACTAAACAAGGGTTTCGGTTGGTGTGCTTAATAGCTCGTGAGCTCCAGAAAAGGATAATCAAAAGTTAGAAGCTCAACTGAGGTTCTGGGTTTGCTCGTATCTTAGCATCTTTGTCTTTCGCGTAATACTCTCCAATGAACAAAAAATAGACAGCGAATAAAACTTAAATATTAGTTCATAGCATCTTTCTATTGTTCAGCAAAATGCTATTTATGTTTCAGCTATCAGCGGTTCGTCGCCGGACAAGTGTCATTCGTTCAATTTTGACTATTCGTATTGGTCATACTCGAAGGACGACGCTCATTTCATTAGTCAAACACAAGTATATCAGGATCTTGGCGTGGAAATGCTCGAACATGCATTTGAAGGGTTTGTGCTTTATAGTAAAAATATAAAAGATAAGGCGTTCGACGTTAATAGATCCTGAGAGATGTGCCACGCATTCGGTTCCCTTATGCACCGCAGAGCTGATTTGAATCTATGTTTTACCAACGAGCTAACTTGTTGGAACTAACCGGTGTATCAGATCAGTGTTGCTATTCTTCCAGACAAGTCTGCAAGCAATTTGCTGACCCTAGGTCAATGAAGGGCGTGGTTTACCTGGTGCTGAGAAATGAACCAGAGATCTCGTGCCTATCGCTGAACGCCTCTAGCTACTGAGCAGCATTGCCCCAATATATAGTATAATCATAAAACATAATTTGTTTACGAACTGCCTTTATTGAGCTAATGCGAGGTTGGTATAAGTTGTCGTTGTTGCTGTTATTGTTGCTATGGTTCGACGACTGAAGTTTGGCGACTTCGCCTTTCTCAGATCGTGGACGCATTTTATGTAACAGCAGCGTTAAAATTTGGTGAAATCATGGTGTTGATAAAGATCTAACAAATAAATGAGTGCTATTTTGTTTTAAAAAACGTCAACGCGCAAGACACTTGAAGCGTTTTGGGTAAATTTCAAAAGGCTAGAGATGAACCGGAAAGACGACTACACTATTACGCATGACCTGGCGCCTTTTTCGAATTGATTTTCTGACCCGAGTAGGTTTCACTGGTCATCCCAAGCCACCAACACACGGCTGGTTCCATACGCAACAGCACGGTGAGTGGTTTTTAAACAAAATGGCGTTTTTAAATGTGTCGTTCTCTTTCTCACCAACGGCGAGTTTGTTATGCAGCACACGATTACTTCCTTACAGAAATAACACATGCAACACAACGGTAGCTGACGTTTCGGCAGTATCGCCTCCTTCAGTGGCTGGGAGGGTACACTGATATGTAATTTACTAGGTCAAATGCCTCAACAGCACAAACAGAAAGATGAAATCCTGAACAATAATCACACGATCTGCAGCTTCTCGAAAAACCCAGCGTTTTTAACCTGCTTTCCACTGCTTTCCACCCAGGAAGAACAGCCACCTAGAGTAGCATATAGTTGTTGACTGCGCCATCCCTGGTGAATGAATAGCAGGGAGAATACCCGGAGATCACATGTGATCTCGCTCTGCACCTTCGCATCGACTTTTGATATGGGGTGGTGCAGTTATCAACCATATGCGACTCTAAGCGGCTGTTCTTTCTGGGTGGAAGGCAAGGAAAAATAGGTAAAAAATGCTGGGTTTTTCGAAAAGCTGCAGATCGTGTAATTACCGTTTAGGATTTCATCTTTCTGTTTGTGCTGTTGAAGCATTTGACCTAGTAAGTTGCGTATTAGTGTACCCTTCCAGACTTTGAAGAAGGCAATCCTGACTAAACGTCAGCTACCGTTGTGTTGTACGTGTTATGCTTGTAAAGAAGTAAACGTGTGCTCAGTAACAACCTCGCGATTGCTGGAAAAGAGAACGACACATTTATAATCCAATTTCGTGGTTTTAGAAAGTCGGTCTTGGGAATTGTTAAAATGTCGTTCATTTATATGATAGATCTTCATTAATACCATAAATACTCCGCCAAATATATATTTCTATCGTCACATGAGTACGTCCAGAATCTGAGGAAGGCGAAATCAGTAGAATGGCAGTCATGGAACAATAGCAACTACGACAATACGACAACTTATACCAACCTCACATCAGCTCAACAAGGGCGCTTCGTAGGAGATATATATATGTATGTATATGCATATATAAAGAAAAGCTCTCGGCGTTGACCAATACCTGAGACATGCGCTATGCATTCGACTTCGTCAGATATCGTTGGAGGTAATTGAATGCATATCCAGCCTATACAATGACTCGCGGTGATCTACCGATGTATTGAACCAGTGCTGCTATCTCCTCCCAGACAAATGCGATACCAATTTGCCGATCCCGAAAGAATGGAAGGCTTGGTAGGCCATGGACGGGAGATCGATTACGCCCAACCACTGCGCCACATGCACACATTTACATATGTATACCTATTTACATATATACATATATGTATACATATATATATCACATATATGTATACATATATATATATATATATTTACATAAACCGAGTTTTGTAGAATGGCTGTCTTTTGAGTTATAATTCAATTAGTTGCGCACTTTGTTCAGTGAACAAACTTACCACTACGGAGCTGTCAAGATGTATTACTTTCTATATTATACCTAATCGTTATAAGGGTACTGACGTGAAATATATGAACTTATTTTGATCACTCTTTTTCGATGTCAACCGCCCACTTATCTTCCCGTCTGTGTTCAAATAGCACTTGATATTTTTCTCCTATACTTTCAAAAAAAACAGGTTATGTCATGATAGAGAAAATTTTTTTACAGTTGTGGCCAAGAAGGCTGTTTATCAGTAGAGTTAGAATGCTGAAATGGGTGTGTTGATCTAGGGAACTTATCGTGGCGACTACTAAACCCACCAGTGATTATAAACACCGAGTATGGAAGTCGTTGTTGGATGAAAAAGGGGTTATACGGATTTCTTTACCTTTCAACAAGTGAGCCGTAATTTTCAGGTACAATGTATGTATATTTGCCTATGGGCAGACGGGCGGCGGTAAATCATATACGATGATGGGAAAACCAGGTGACGAGAACGAAATGGGAATCATTCCGCGACTTTGTAATGACTGTAAGTCTGTGTCTTTTCGCTACTGGTGTAATTCATTGTTTACAGGAAACCGTATTTTAAAAGCGAAAGGAACAGCCATAACCTTGGTTTTGTATTTTTCGTTACTAAGTATTTCTTAAGAAATATCTCCGTATTGTGTCATATGATAATGCAGATATAGTCGTGCGTGCAAATTTAGAACGCCGCTCGTCCTCTCTAGGCGAGCATGCTCTTAAAAAGCTAATGCTTAAAAGATAAAGCATAAAAAGAAGAGAAATGTTCAGGTCTTATGAACACATGCACTACGCGCATCGTTATATTACCAGGTGCGTAAGAGTGCCTTTACCATCGTTAGCCACAACACCTTGATTGGATGAGCTATCGACTGATTACTAGGAATATGACAAATTATAACTATGCGTCCAAAAAATCATCAGAAAGTAATTGACCGCCATGTACCTCACGCCGGCCACTCTGCGCGCATCATATGATTGTACAAAATGCGCACTGTTGCAGTTGGATTAGTGAAACCTTTCTTTTCCACACATGCATCCAATTACTATGATGTTTTTAGTGTTTGCACGTGTCGCAAACAATGACGATAGTCATATACACTATTCGGTTGAGGTTTCGTATATGGAAATCTATTGCGAACGAGTGAAAGATCTACTAAATCCGAACAGTACCGGTATGTCATTTTCTAATTCATTGGACTTCTTTTTATTGTTTTGCTCTTCATCGCTTTTTCTTTACACACTTCTTTCTACCAAATTTTATTCTTCCGGCCATGTTTCCATTTCTCTCAAAGATTTTCGGAATATCCCATACGCTTTTGCACTATTTCGCGCGTGAAAATGGATGGTCTCAGTGTGGTACCAGTTTCCGGTTATTCCCAGAAAGAACCAGCATGCAGCAAATTTACTGCTTCTTAACCTGGCAAATGGTAGTGTTATCAAGAAGACAAAAATTCTATAAAAATAAACCAAAGGTCTTCTTACCATATCAGCATTCATTACGATGATTGCATCATTCCGATTTATTACAAGTATTCTGAGGTCTGTTGTTAGCACTTCTTAAGAGTACTGTGTGCAATAGCCTTCTGAGGCCACGTCTCCAGTGCCCATTAAATTCTCGTTATGTCGTAAAAAATCTCAGTCAGCGTTTTCAGGAAATCTTCGAGTACGCGAGCATCCACTTCTTGGCCCTTATGTAGATGATTTAACCAAAATGGCAGTTTGTTCATATCAAGATATTTGCCATTTAATGGACGAAGGAAATAAAGCAAGGTGGTTTTTTTTTTGCCTTTCGTAACAGCTGGTATTTTTCTGAGCATTCTAATTTGCGAACTTTTATTTACTAAGGGGAAACGTTTAAGTTTAAAAAGAGAGGACACTCGAGAAAGGATAATCAGTTCTCGATTTGATGAAACCCGCATATCTTTTAGAGTAGTTTCTAAAGAACTTTTGTTTCTAGCTTCTTAGAAACAGTGGAAAAAATTGGAGCTAAAGATGAAACTAGTATAAGCAGGATTTTTCCACAAAACGACCCAATGATATCCACTCTCTCTTCGTTTGTGCTTCCAGTTAACCTGTTTGCGTTAAAGTTTTACCAATTTAGGTTTTCATCCTAATTTTAAGAAGTTTTGAGCTTAAACGGATTTAGAATGCATTTAAGCCAAACGATGTAAGTCCCTAAAGCAATAGAACGGTAGTATGTTCTATAAATCAGTCACGTTTCATTTTCCCAGTTGCTTATTTACTTGGATACTTGGACGGTCCGTCTTCACGAGCTCTGCGGACCCCAGCACATATGCCATTCGTTCCTTTCTCTCGCAATCGTAGTCCATGGTGGTGGTCTTGTTCGAGCATGGTAGCGCTTGCGAGTTTTATACCGTGATCTGTAAAACAACTGCAGCTGTTAGTACAACTGATCAACTTTGTTTACGAACACGTCCGCCCAGCGTGTAGGTGGTCGTCCAAGAGGACGTTTGCATTCTCTTGGAGTCCACTCTACTGTTCTTTTCGTCCATCTGTCGTCTGTTCTTCTCATTATGTGACCGGCCCATCTAAATTTCGCTGTCGATGTATATTCTCCTGGATCTCGACGATGTGACAGAGTTCGAAGGTCAAAGCTTCGCATTCCGGCAAGATATTGAGAGCGCCGGTTATATTTCAAAAGACATTGCCTAAGCGCTCTGTGAGTAGTGTGAATAATTCTTGATGTGGTTCAAGTATCAACCCACGTCTCTGCAGCATAACAGAGCGCCGGGAGGACCGTAGAATCAAAAAGATGAGCGCGGGTTTTCGGGTCCTTCAGTTGGTCGGTGGCTTCTTTGAGAGGCCCGAATGCGGCCCAAGCTGCTCTCCTTCTTCTATCTAGTTCCTCGTTCATGTTGTTTTCCATGTTTATTGATCGCCCAAGGTAAACATACGAGGTGGTCTCTGCATTCAATTTTTTCGCCTTCGGATCATGGGTTTTTCATGAACTGGATCTTTTTTCGATATAGGCGAAGTCCGATCTTTTTCCCCGCTTCGTTGAGCTCGTTGATCATCACGTCTGCTTCGCTAGTACTTCTTGAGAAGATGACAATATCTTCGGCAAAACGAAGGTTTGATGAAAATTTTCCATCAATTCGTATGCCTTCCTCATCCCAATCGAGTGACTTCATTATCCACAGCAGTGCGGCACTGACCAGATTTGGCGATATTGTGTCGCCCTGTCGAACCCCTTTTCGTATGGGTATTGTAAGAGGTCGATGGAAAAGCTGTATTTTCGTAGTGCAGTTTCGATAACAGTCGGACAGAGTCTTTATGAAAGACGGGTCCACTCCTTAGTCGACGAGCACTGATAGGATTGCATTCGTTTCGACACTATCAAACGCTTTCTCATAGTCGACAAAGGCTAGGACTAGAGGCAAGTGGTATTCCCGACAAACTTCGATGACCCTGGGCACGGTCTCGATGTGGTCCATGCAACAAAATTCTCTTCGAAATCCTGCTTGCTCGACTGGTTGTGCCTCAGCCAATGTTCCTTGATATGGGCGAGAGGATAATTCGGATAATAGGATAATTTTCCCAGTTATGTTCTCGTTATTAGAAAATAGCCAGCTCTTGTCGAAAAATGTCCCGGTCAAGAATGCGCTTCACAGGTTTTACATATTCTAGCCAATTTTTATAATTTCCAAAAGGTTCTGATAAAAAACCGTCGTGTGTTTAAATTGTGAAATTTGTTAGCTTTAATTTAAACACATGATAATTATTTTGCCGCAGAAGTTAAAGGGTGGTCGGTTTGAAAAAAAATGATCGCACTATTTTTCAATCAGTATATAAAAGATGTTTCGCAACGGTTCGTCGCCTCATCGTGGCTAGGAGGTGTTCCTGAGTGTTGGGCTGCCATGTACAGCGAAGGGATTCATCATCCTGGCAAGGTCTCCCAAGCTGAGAAGGAGTCCAGCGTATCTATCAGGTAACACAGCTAAGGGCAAACCAATACAGGATCCGTCACCGTCCTGGTACCAAACTAGTCGCATGGTGGCAAATCTTTCTCTGATCCACAAGGGTGACGACCTGGGGCAGACTTTGGCTGGACTGACCTCGGGACTTGAGGGAACAACGATGGCTTAACCAGAAAACTCCGAAAAAATGGAGTTAACGCTGGGGCTCGCACAACCAACGAGGTCGGGCCATCCAAGCACGTAAAAGATGCAACGTACTCCGTATTACTTTTATGTTTATTCTTTTGCACACTTTTCCTCAAATCTTTATAATCCTTACACCCTTGCCTCAGCGCTAGTTTTTTCATTTCATCCTCTGGCTCTCCTCCATGAAAACCACTTCTTAGGACCGTTGCTGCAACAAATATGAACTCCACCTCGTCACGTTCTCATGCCGTCTTTACTATTGTGTTAACCCAGAAAAAGCACTGTCCAGATGCGAATCTGGACACGGAGAAGGTATTTTTCGTTTGTAATTCCTCCTATTTATCTTTCGCCTTAGTTTTATTCACACCTTTATCTTCTTCTTTCAGTGTAACCTAAAGAGTTTTTAGCAATGAGAGTTTTTGAGCATATGTGTATTGTTTGTGAATGACGTATTTACAGTAAATTGACTTTTTGTCACTAAGAATCCTTTATCAGAGATCGCATAGTGGTATTATTGTACTTTATTGAAATTTCTACTTTATCTAAAATATGATTTTTTTTGTAGTGATTCCCACGATCGGCTTTCTATGAACTTCAGCATTGACCAAATAGTTCTCGATATTCTTGTTGAGCAAACACGAGGTGTTACTTTACTCTTTATTCCGTTAAAGCAGACGTTTCGGCAGATTTCGTCTTCTTCAGAGCCTGGAGGGGTATAATGATACGCGATTTATTACGTCAAACACTTCAATAACACATGCAGAAAGATAGAAATCTAAAGATGAAGTCGCTGTCCTCGCACAGGATGCCAAAACACCAATGAGCAAACTTCTTGAGGCTTTTTGGATAAATACCAAGAACCCTAGAATGAACAACAAGGAGGAGTGCCCCGAGATGACATGTGATTTCTCCCAGTACCTTCTCATCGACTTTTGATGTGGGGTGGTGCATTCATCGACCATATGGGACTCTGATCAGCTGTTCTTCCGCGGTGGAAGGCACGTTATAAACAGTGGATTTTTCGAGAAACTGTTCATCGTGTGATTGCGGTCTAGATTTCCATCTTTCTGTATGTGCTATTGAAACGTTTCACGTGGTAAATTGCCTGACAATATACCATTCCAGGCACTGAAGAAGGCTATCATCTTTAACGGAATAAAGATTAAATTAATACCTCATGTTTGCTCAAGAAGAATATCAAGAACTATAATTTTTTGATTGTCTTGGAAGGATAGGGCGCAGATCGTTCGGCGTAGCTTAAACTCTTTAGAGGCATTATAGATTTTGAGAGAACGCTTATCTGACCTGTACAGTATGTGTACATAAATGTGTATAAGTAAATATATATGTGTATATAAAACTGCTTTCGGAAACCTCTTGATATATCAACCTAGTGTTTTTATTCACCCAGACAAATCCGGTGCCAATTTATCGCTTCGGGGCGCTGGGAGCTTTGGTTCACCTAAGGCGCGGGATCGAATAATGGACCAGTGTAAATTTCAAGACACCTCCAACCAACGCACTCTTTCGCCTACGTTATTTCACTTGTGGCTGTTCTTATATAAATAAGGACATTAATTTTGCAAAATTTTTGATCTTTTCAGCTGAATCGACTCTATTACCGATTATTTTGAGCATATTATTAGATCTATGCAATTGCACATTGTGACGGCTACTGACAAAAATTGTGTTCACTTAAGGTGTCCAAAATATCGTTGGTGGATTTGGCGGGAAGCGAACGAGCCACTTCAACTGGTGCCGAAGGACAACGACTCAAAGAAGGCGCGAACATCAACAAAAGTTTGACCACCCTTGGTCTTGTCATCAGTAAACTTGCTGAAGAGGTAAAAACGCTTTTTTGTTTAAATGTTTCGAAGTTAACAATCTGTACAAACTCTTCTTCTTGTATTAACTCTCAAGTCCGACTTTCTATTAACCTCGGCATTGACTGAATAATTCTTTCTATTTCTGTTCAGCAAATATGGAATTGGTTATGGAGGTGTTTGGCCGAATAGATTACTGTCAACTTGGCCTTTCCAGGCTCTGAGGAAGGCGAAATCCACCAAAACGTCAGCTTGTACGTAAATAAAGAAATAAAATAGCACCTCGTGCTTGCTGAACAGAAGTAGAAAGAATTCTTCTACTTGTTTTTCGGATTAACAAGTCTAGAAACTCAGTAATAACCTTTACGGATGAAAATGTTTTCCTGTCTATTAAAAAGTGGTCCTCATCGGAATTAAGGGGGATGAAATAACGAAGTCCTTAGCATTTTGGTTTTGAACGGCTTATTGTCGTAGCGATATCCGTTCGCATTCCATCATTCGAAATTATTTAGTTCGTTAAGTTACTTAAAAATTCTATTGAAGATTGACACCTTTTATTGTCGTCCATTGTTTGAAACATCTGCACCCTACCAAAGTTCTCTTGTGCTATCCATGCTTAAGAAAAATTTGAAGTTGTAAACATATTCTGGATGTTTTGATTGACTGACTGAGAACCTTTAACTGACTGATTTGATTTAAGTTTCGCTCTTTCTTTTTCAAACACGACTTTGTTTTTTTTATGTAGCATGTAGACACAAAGGGGCGTAGGTGGCGCAGTGGTCCGAGGGACCCTGCAACACACACGTGGAATCGATCCCAGCGCCCGTGGCTCACCAAGCCTTCCATCCCTCTGGGGTCGGAAAATTGGTACGACACTTGTCTAGGAGGATAACAGCACTGGCTCGATACATCGATAGGCCACCGCGAGGCATTGTAATGGCTAGATATGCATTCAATCTCCTACAAACGATGCTTAAAGAAATCGGATGTGTGGCACATCCCTAAGGGATTGATCAACGCCGAGAGCATTATTCTTTTTATGTAGATACGAATTTTATTTCGCTTCATTGTGTACCTAAGCACATCCCTGTGCAAAGTATCCCGTTTTCTTTTTTGTTTGGTTTTTTTCTAAACCTTTGGGTTGACATGTGAATATATTAGAAACAGCAAACTATACGTGAAGTTGAGTAATAAAAAAGCAAATCAAAACTTTATTTGAGTAAAGGCCTCATTTTTGGCTCGTTGATGACGTGAAAGAGAAAAGTGTTTAGGCCGGAAAGAAGTCAAAGCGAGGAAAAGGAGTGATTCCCTACAGGGATTCGGTTCTCACATGGTTACTTCGCGAAAATCTGGGCGGAAACTCAAAAACGGCGATGATTGCCGCTTTGTCACCAGCTGACATTAACTTCGATGAAACCCTTAGTACATTGCGGTAAGTCGCTCACAACTGCAAATAGTTGAAACTAAGAGTGGTCTGTTGCCTTGAATGATCGTAGCTTCTTTGTTCTCTTTCGTCTATACGGTCGTATACACAATTACCCATAGGCACAGACGTACGCAAATACATGGACACATACACATACACACGCAAGCATATACACACATACACAAACAAATATACATACATACAAACAGACAAAAATACACACCTCGACCCACACATGAACGTGTAGGCACACACATAAAAGCGCATGTGGGCAGCCATTTCCCGATAAAAAAAGAATTCCGGAAATTCCTTATAAGGCACCAATCTATAGTTTTAGATGACTGAATCGATTGTTGTATAGTGGGAAAGAAATGATTAAAAAAGAAACAATTAAGGCTTTTAAATGACAAGTTAGGGGAACCCTATTAATTTTCTCCTTAATGTTATTGTGATGTTCTAGAGTTGCGCAATTATGTGCCTTCTACTTAGATTATTGTTTTAAACATTTGGAATTTAGTTCCCAGGATCGACTTTCTCTTAACCTCGGCATTGGAATATGAATGTGTCGTTTTCTTGTTCAGCAATCGCGAGGTTTTTAAACAGCATACATTTACTTCCATAAAAACACAATACAATACAATGCTAGCTGACGTTTCGGCAGCATCGCCTTCTTCAGAGCTGCTTTTTCGTGACTTCCAATTATAGTCGCATGTGGTTGACGAGCTGTTCTAAGCTTCCTCATTGGAAGTCACGAAAAAGCGGCTCTGAAGAAGGCGATACTGCCGAAACGTCAGCTAGCGTTGTATTGTATTGTGTTTTTATGGAAGTAAATGTATGCTGTTTAAAAACCTCGCGATTGCTGAACAAGAAAACGACACATTTGGAATTTAATTAAGTAATGCACGTAAGGGTCTTGCTGGACCCTATATGGGGTAAAAAAAGTTTTCCGTACCTCCAAGGTTGAGAAATTGGTACCGAACTTGTCTAGGAAGTACTCCTCCTCAAGACTGGCAGCCGCATCCTAAAGCCATCCACAAAAAACTCTTGTGAAGATCTAAGAATGCATTAGCACGCTATCTTAGGATCCCAGGCAAAATCCCCTCGAGCAGCATTTCAATGTCTTTCATGAAGAAAAGCAAAAATCCTGAAGTGATTGCTCAAAATAAGCAAATCCGAATACCTTCATGAATTATGAGTGCCACGGAACGAATAAAATGAATCAGGCACTTCAATTCGTACAATGTATGGTGTAGCGTCGTTTGGAAAATGCGGCGACCAT
This sequence comes from Angiostrongylus costaricensis, assembly GCA_900624975.1. Lineage (NCBI taxonomy): Eukaryota > Metazoa > Nematoda > Chromadorea > Rhabditida > Metastrongylidae > Angiostrongylus > Angiostrongylus costaricensis. The sequence continues at coordinate 75,652 of UYYA01004138.1, read as the reverse complement.
GTGTTCCGTCTTTTTCGCTTCAGCTACACTTTTCATCACCTGTTAAATAATGCACCTAAGTAATAACTTCAATTTTAAGTAAACGTCAGAAATCTGTTACCTTGAAGAGGTGCTAAGACCTTGCAGTTAAGATTATAGCTGAAAATGAGGGTTTTTCGGCGAAGAACAGCCAGATGTCCGATTTTATATACGAACGAATGGCTTGATGTATTCAAATATTTACTGTTACGGAAATTCCTTACAGTTATGCTGACCGGGCGAAACAGATTGTGTGCCAGGCGGTTGTCAACGAGGATCCAAATGCTAAAGTCATCCGAGAACTTAAGGAAGAGGTCAGTGGTTTCGTCCCTATGGTGTTTTAAAGAATGCTAAAAAATTTTTAAATAAAAAAATGATTTTTTTATTTTTAAGTGTTGTACAACTATTACCATCTCAGAAACCTGGAATAGTCGTGATTTAACAGCAGTGTATCATTATCTTACGAACGTCAAATTTTGTCTACAGCTTCTTACCATACGATGATCACTGTTACTCGCTAGAGGAAAAAAAACGAAAAAAAAAGTTGAGGAATGTTTACGAATTCGTGACTAATCAACATGTTCCTTTCCACTGATGAGCAGCTGTGTGCCCTGAATTCAATGCGTACACATGAAGTGAGAAACAGCAACGACTGTATTCATTGCAGAAAGTCTTATTTTCACTTGTTTCTTTTACGACACAAACTTTAATATTTGTTTCATAGCAGTAGTTTTTCTAGTGTATACGTTTAACCTGTATAAAGGAATAAAAAGTAGAAGGAAATGTGCTTTTTAAACATTAAAATTCATAAGAAAAGCAGTTATTGGTACCAGTTTGTTTGTCTGCAATGGCGATTGCCCACCCTCTGCTGGGCAGTGTAGCACAGAAACTGTTTTCCACGAGTAAGGGAGTATATTATCTCTTCTGCTTGAGTGCATATCTGATACGAGCTTCGCGATGATACCTTACTCGGTCTACGTGTGGACTGACGTTGTTAATGAGAAAGCTGCTTGATCACTTGGTTTTAAGGGCGGGAACTTTGGCCGGTATGCATTGAGTAAAATACAAAACTCCTTTGACGAGGATCTGAGCACTATTGCGGATTTTTTAAGTCGCCAAGTGAATTAGAACTTGGCACTGCAGAGAAAAAAGCAATTTAAGTTATCGTAGGATCAGCTTAAAATGGTGCCCTTAATACTTTTAAACGGCTACTTTTAAAACTCGTGTATGTCCGAAGACATAATATCTTACTAACGACGGTTGTTTTCCTGTATTGCTTTAATTTACAAAGGCTTATGCCTTATAGGTGAACAAACTTCGCGCAATTTTGGAAGAGAAAGGTATCGACATTGCCGCTGACGAATTAAAGAATTCACAACCCGGTCGACCTCGTCAACTCTATTCGGCACGCGATCACGATACTATCGAGCAACTGAAGGTATGATCGTGGTGAACACCTATAGTTCGCTTTGGTCGAATTTCAAAGCCAAAGCTTTCCTTCGCTAACGGTATACAAGATTTCGTGGGAAACCGTTATTTTACACTCACAAAACTTCTACACATTTTGTCCACGTTGTTTTAAAAATTCTTTCTGAAAGTGTGTTTCGTTATGACGTTGTTATGCTTTTGAAGACACAACATGTTCCTAAAATTGTACAGTTCCCATGACAGCTTTTAAAAATTCACAAGACTTCAGTTCATCATTGAAACACTAGTTGTCTCCCTTTTTCCACCTGCAATTTGCAAATGGTTTCTTTCAGATCATTGCCTTCCATGGTGCTAAGTAGCTACCGTAATTTGTTCCTGACCTCTAGATCAGTAGCTTTAGTAGTATCGTTTAAATAGATTATTCAAATCTAATGGTCGGTATTCTTTTTAGCTATTTTTTGCTGTATTTTACGATGGAAACGCTTTGGACAGTGAACGATTACATGTCCTCCATTACTAATATTTTTCCTTTTGTTAAGTATGGTTAAGGTTTCTATGCAATCGTCAAAAAAGTGATAGACCGATTCCTATAAAAATTTGTTGCATCTCTTTCCATATACTTGCAGCGAAACCGAACCCAATGTGACGTACTTTTATTGCAGGCTTCAGAAAAGCTGATAGCCGAACTGCATGAGACATGGGAGGAGAAGTTGCGGAAAACAGAGGAAATTCGCCGCCAGAGAGAGGAGGAATTGCGTGAGATGGGTCTGGCAACCACTGAGGACGGCACTACTCTAGGTGTATTCAGTCCCAAAAAGGTGATTATATAAAATTGTTGTGGACAAAAACAATTTCAACCTAAATGAAATGTCCGAAATAGTAGAAAACGGTCATGCTTTAAATTCAGTCTGCTCTACATTTTGCTTCATAAAAGACTGGAAATATGCAGATACTACCATGTTCCGAGTTCTGCTAACTTTTAGCTTCCCCATCTGGTGAACCTTAATGAAGATCCCCTAATGTCGGAATGCCTTCTCTATTACCTCAAAGAAGGTGTCACTAGGTAAGGTTTCATTTTTATTATTCCCATTGTCTCGTGGTTATAGATGTTCTTTCATCGTGATGTTTAATCTTAAAAATTCCTGAGGCTTCCCCTGGTCGCAGAGAGGGTTTCGACGCGGATGAAAAGCCGCCACATATTTTCCTAGAGAACACCGAATTTCCAGCTATTCCTGCTTCTACCGTGCAGTATTGCCTTCCAACAATCAAGTGACTGAAAACTATTGTACATAGAGGGTGGTTTCACTTACCTCAAATGAATCAAACGTCACTTCGCTCCGCGAGGATGCAGGAACAAACTACGAGCACACTCGGCCGAACGGCAAATACTATCTGTGGGAACTTTCTCATAAAAAAAATAAAGTGCCTTAAAGTGTCATAACCGTAGTGATCCTTCAGAGATACGAACCTCAGACATTCAAAAAAAAAGACTACTGAGACCGACTCGGGCTGCTCAATAGTTGCGTGCTTTCAGTCCGCACAGATCTTGATCTCTATCATAATTATGACTGGTGAAGTTAGTCATCGTACTCGGATATTTGGATGGCCCGTCTTCGCTGGTTGTGCAGTCAGCATAATTTCCATTCTCCAAAATTTGCTGATTTAGCCATTATGGTTCTTCGGAGTCCTGAGGTTAGCCTAGCCAAAGTCTGCACTAGGTCCACCACAGGCAGTCGTCGCGGGTGATTTGCCACCATGCGAATAGTTTGATATCGGGACGGCTGTGAAACCTGGTGTTGGTTTACTGTTAGCTAGGTTTCCTCGTGGAAGCGCCGGCCTCGTTCTCAGCTTGGGAGACCTGCTCGGTAAATGAATCCCTTTGTTGTACATCGTAACACGACACTCAGGAACACCTCCCAGCCACGATGGGGCGATAAACCTTTGGGATGGAAAATAGTCATCACTGATTTCAATCAATTATTGATAAGGTTTTATTTTACTGCGTCATAAGCCCGGTTAACACTGCTGTTCTCAGCATATTTTACATCTGCTGACAAAAAATAGATAGTTCTTAATGACTACTTATATTGTAGCGTCGGTCGTCCTGAGGCTTCGAAACGTCCCGATATTCTTCTATCCGGTCAGGCAATCCTTGAGCATCACTGCGATTTCATAAACGACGACGGCTGTGTAAGCCTTGATCCGCAAAAGGTGTTTTCTTTTCAACTTTCGATCATCACAGTCTTTGTTCATGGATGTTATTGGTGAGATTTAAAACCTATAAGATGTAGTTTTCTCCATTGAATTCTGTTCACTAATGGTGAGAAGTCAATTTACGAACCAGAAAAGCTGCAGTAGTTCTATGGTTTTGCAGGATGCACAGTGCTTTGTGAATGGTCGTCCGATAACCTGCGTTACAGTGTTGCACACGGGTTCTCGAGTAATTCTAGGGAACTATCACGTTTTCCGTTACAATGATCCACAGGAGGCAAGGCAGAGTAGACATAACCTGTCCTCTTTAAATGGTGCGTCATCTTACACCATTTTGTATTCTGCGTAGTTTACGTGCGTAATTTACGTGCTTAAGTTAGTACACTCACCGTTAGCTTTTCTGCCTCTCCTGTTGTAGCTGTTGGAAGTGACCCCGAAACTTTCTTAAACTTTCTAGTAGCTTTATTGCAATGTTTTGGCTAAAACTGTTCAGCTAGCATGTAGCAAGCAATCCTACGCAGTTATCCGTGAGTAGCCATGTGCACAGAAAGTATAAGTCATTCTGCGCAATAGAGATATGATGCAACCCGTTCACTATAACTGACTGGAAATCATAGCAAGACGGGGTTGCTTTTAATTCTTCCTCGTCTTACATTCTGACTTTCACACGCAATGGCTCTCTTTTGTAAAGCATTACGTAAAAGAAAACTGTGGAACTTTGCAATACATGGATATTTAGACAGTAAGTACCTACACCTTCAATTACTTTCGATCTGGTGCAATCATCATCTTTGTTTATGGATTCGACTGCAAATTTGGAATTTGTCATCTTATCTTTTCGTTGAAATTTCGAGTGCTAAATGAGTCTAGTTTTTCTCAGAATTCTGATATGGCCATACTAGGTTGTTCGCAGCTCTTCACCACCAACAGTTACCTAACCTAGTGAATGTGGACGGGATCTATGAAAATGGGATGATGGAGAATCTAGTGATATCCATTAGGGTAAATGAGCAAATATAACAAACAAGACTGTTTGTCTGTACTTCCTCACCAATTCCTTACTGCTATGGAACCTTCAAATTTTCCAGCCTTTTTAAAAATAGCTTTTTAAGTAAATATTTTCAAAAGTTTCGTGAAATTAATCTTCATCAATGAAAACTAGAACTGCTGCTGGAGGAACTATTGCTGGAAAGATCAACACTGCATTTATATTTAATGTGACTAGACAACGAACGAATCATGCGGTATTCAACGTTTTATCTTCACTGAATTTATGGGAACTTCGGATAATTCATTGCTAAAAGATATGGTAGAATTTCAGCACGTTGGAGACGTCAACAGAAATAAGACCGTAGTGAAAGAGAGAGCAAAACGCTTTCGAAAGTTTATTCTTAAATATCGAAAGAAAGAAGCATTGCCATTGCAAATAACCAGGGAAAGTTGTTTCTGAATAGTCCTAATTCCAAAATCACAAAGTTTTTATCTACCAACCTAAGACGTAATTTGTTGCCACTACCTGCTTGCTTTCTAGACTTATTGTTTTCCATCTCAAAGTTTAAGCGAGGTAAAGTTTATTAATGATTTTAGAAATGAATAATGGCTCGTTCTAAGCTTTTCCATAACTACACTTAAATACTGCTTGTTTTAAGGATACTGTATCTTCATAAAGTGTCGTCCATGTGGGCATTTTTATCAAAACGAGTACGAAATCCTAATGAGATGAGCAGATAGTTTGGTGCAGTCCTTTACCGTCTTCCTGAAATAAAATCACTCCAAAAGTCTCATAATCCTCATTTTAGGCTCTTCATATATTCCTGTTTCATATATCTTGCTCCGTCCTACTTCTAATTACCCATATTCATTTATGTTACTCATTTTAGAGCAGCCACTGGATTGGAAATATGCACAGCAGGAATTGCTGGAAAAGCAGGGAATCGATCTGAAAGCGGAAATGGAGAAGAAACTGCTTGAAATGGAAAGCCAATACCGACGCGAACGCGAGGAACTCGAATTGAAAATGCTTCGTCAGACAAAGGTTAGCCACTTGTTCAATTCTCCTTCAATGTTACGACAAGACCACTTTAAATCCCTTCCATTACTATTCCTATGTCAGTTCTATAGTTTTCAAAGACCGGTTTTTATTTGACGTCAGCATTACTATTCAGTATTTAGTTTTATCGATAAGCTCGCATAGAGTTGTCACAAGACCCTGTTGTGACCGACAAAATTTTCTTGAATAGTCTTGTGTAAGCTCACCAAAGCATCAAAATACTTATAAATTTCTTCCCCAAAAAGTGATTTAATATCATAGATCCGGCAGATTGTTTGCCTTTTTAAAGAAAGTATTATGATAAAGTGTCAATAGAAAGACAGTTTCCTCCTTGGATTGGTCCAAATAATAGTTGTACAAAACTAATGCTGTTCTATAGCGAACTCATTAGTCGAATATGCATGTTAGCCATGGATTTCTTCGATATCAATCAAAGCACTATTCTTTATCCTTTACAACTTGTATACGAAAGAGAATTCGTGTGAATTTATTTAAGTAGGTCCTCAGGCAGTTATTTCCGCACCTATGTGTAGCCCAATCCCTCATCATGCAAGAGGAAGAAAAATAATGCATTTTTTCCGTTTTGTTTCCTACTCTTTTCGATTTTTGCGGATTGTGGTACTCTCATATTCACATCCCTTTATAACTTAAATTTGAGCACATACGTTGATTATAGTGGCTCCCAATGGGACAAAGCTCGTCAGGTCATGACAGTGCCGAATAGCCTCTAGATCGAAATAGATGCTCGACTTCGTACAAATCTACTACGCAGGATCTTTTGATATCGCCACATAGAAAAATCTCAGACTTGGTCGTTCTTCCAGAAGAGACAAAGCCGCTGCTGGACATGGGAGTTTTCCAACGGCATAACTCATGGGGATATCGACCATATCCTGACAAATAGAAGATGGTGCCTACTTGACACATCGGTAGTCCCGTCATTCTGTACTGGTTCCGATCACCGCCTTCTTCGCTCAAGTAAGAAGATCGAATCGCATCTCCATCACTACTAAGGAGCTGCTCGAAGAAAGAAGAAAACTGAAGCTTGATCCTACTGCAACACGTTTAACATGGCTAGGAATAAATGCCAGCTGCAGAAGAGATTTCAGAAAGATCTACATCGGTACAAGCAGAAGAAACTACTGGAAGCAGCAGAGAAAAGAAGCAGTCTGGAAAAATGCCATCGGGACTTGTGTGATTATGATGCTCCGCTGTCAGCCTTGACGAACGACGATGGGATCGTCAAAACTTTCCGCCATGATGTGGAATTAATAGCAGAAACATTCTATACCAACGTTTTCCGTTCCGCAATCCCCATCCCGGACTATAATATCTCCGCTGGAGAAAAGCCACCTGGAATTCTTCCATCGGAGGTTCGAGTTGCGATAGAAAGCATGAAAAGAGGCATAGCTGGAGGACACGATAATATCACTGTCGATTTCCTTAGAGCTGGAGGCCACAGTTTACATGTACTTCTCGCAGATTATTTGACAGACTATCTTTAAAACGAAAAAATCTCAGACCAGTGGAGGACGTCACGTACGGCCATCCTGCCTAAGAAACGAGACCGAAGTGACCTTCGTAGCTATCGTCCCATATGCTTACTAAGTGCGCTCTACAAGCTCTTCACGAAGATTATCCTTTCGCGCATACCAGGAACATTGGGTGAGGCACAACCAGTCGAGCAAGCAGGATTTCGAAGAGAATTTTGTTGCATGGACCACATCCAGACCGTGCCCAGGGTCATCGAAGTTTGTCGGGAATACCACTTGCCTCTAATCCTAGCCTTTGTCGACTATGAGAAAGCGTTTGATAGTGTCGAAACGAATGCAATCCTATCAGTGCTCTTCGACTAAGGAGTGGACCCGTCTTTCATAAAGACTCTGTCCGACTGTTATCGAAACTGCACTACGAAAATACAGCTTTTCCATCGACCTCTTACAATACCCATAGGAAAAGGGGTTCGACAGAGCGACACAATATCGCCAAATCTGGTCAGTGCCGCACTGCTGTGGATAATGAAGTCACTCGATTGGGATGAGAAAGGCATACGAATTGATGGAAAATTTTCATCAAACCTTCGTTTTGCCGAAGATATTGTCATCTTCTCAAGAAGTACTAGCGAAGCAGACGTGATGATCAACGAGCTCAACGAAGCGGGGAAAAAGATCGGACTTCGCCTATATCGAAAAAAGATCCAGTTCATGAAAAACCCATGATCCGAAGGCGAAAAAATTGAATGCAGAGACCACCTCGTATGTTTACCTTGGGCGATCAATAAACATGGAAAACAACATGAACGAGGAACTAGATAGAAGAAGGAGAGCAGCTTGGGCCGCATTCGGGCCTCTCAAAGAAGCCACCGACCAACTGAAGGACCCGAAAACCCGCGCTCATCTTTTTGATTCTACGGTCCTCCCGGCGCTCTGTTATGCTGCAGAGACGTGGGTTGATACTTGAACCACATCAAGAATTATTCACACTACTCACAGAGCGCTTAGGCAATGTCTTTTGAAATATAACCGGCGCTCTCAATATCTTGCCGGAATGCGAAGCTTTGACCTTCGAACTCTGTCACATCGTCGAGATCCAGGAGAATATACATCGACAGCGAAATTTAGATGGGCCGGCTACATAATGAGAAGAACAGACGACAGATGGACGAAAAGAACAGTAGACTGGACACCAAGAGAATGCAAACGTCCCCTAGGACGACCGCGCACACCTTGGGCGCACGTGTTCGTAAACAAAGTTAATCAACTGTACTTGCAGCTGCAGTTGTTTTACAGATCATGGTATAAAACTCGCAAGCGCTACCATGCTCGAACAAGACCACCACCATGGGCTACGATTACGAGAGAACGGAACGAATGGCATACGTGCTGTCTTCCGCACAGCTCGTGAAGACGGACCATCCGAGTATCGAAGTATCCAAGTGTATACGATACAAGTAATGTAAGTGCTATGAACCATAAGAAGATAACAGGATTAACATGCAAGGGTAGAATAATAGGATAAATCATCAGTCAGATCTCACTCAGTGCCATAGTGATGTTGAGATATTTGCAATTTTCCGCACCGCTGATGTCTGCGTGGGGACTGAACACGCTCTTACCTTTCCAAGGGCTAGCGCATTCACCACCACACTATGTTTTGTTAGTTTTATAGAAGTCTTCAATCTCTATGTTTATCACCTGTTTTTATTGGGTTGAGAATTATCTTTCCTGCGGTGGAAATGGCGGAAAAGGATTTTTTCTGGAGAATTGCTCCCTGTAGTCAAATTATTTAGGAATACGAAACTCGCATCGAGAATCTTCAGCGGCAGGTCGATCTGGCTCAGTCTATGATCAGCTCATGTGGCTCGGGATGGGAAGGAGAACGCTTTCTTACTAGCTCCCTTATGGAATTCGGTAATCAACTTTATGATTACTTTTAGAGGAAATACTTTTATAAGCACTCGCCATCCACCATTTTTCTGTAGTTCTGATATAGTTGGGCTAAATCCTTCTTTGGTCGTCTAAATAAATGGCTGTAACCGAGCACAATTTTAATATGAGTACAACTTGCATTCTTAGTTGTGCATCAAGCCTACTTTTCTTAGCTACGGCTCACGTGCTATCCAGCACATCAACCGAGGCCTTGCTTTCTCTTTCTGTCAGCGAATTTTCCACTCTATCAGAGCTATCAGCAACCAGTTATCTGCGGAGCACAGATCGGCATTGAACCTAGTTAAGCTAAAGCTGCAGTTAAAATCACAATGTCCTGAGTTTTATTATTACCTATTCTTTTTCATGGAGATGTACGATGTGAACTGCAACCACAAAGATACTGAGATGTGAGCAAAACTCGTAACCTCACGTAGACTTTGAACACACAACTACCCTTACCAGGGGATCACGTGCCACCACACAAATTACACAATTATATAATTTGTGCATATTTATAGCGTAAATAAGTTTTTTTGGTATGTGCGTTTAAAGCCGTCTAGTGTTAAAAGTTGTATTTTCTGACTAGTTTTCTTTCAAGTTGAGGAGTGTAAGTGGACGTCTGACCAGGAAACAGTGGCTCGGAAGGCTGCCATCAAATGGAGATATCACCAGTTTACTTCGGTAATTTTCAATTTCGTTTTCTTTATTCCTTATCTTCTAAACCATATAGCACTCTCGATAGTCGCCTCTGAAGAAGTGGAACACAGAAGTATCTTTTTTTATTTGTTTCTTAACGACATTTCTGTGTGGTTTCAATTTCTTTACAGGTTCGTGATGATTTGTGGGGTAACGCTATTTTCGTCAAAGAGGCAAATGCTATTTCTGTCGAACTGAAGAAGAAAGTACAATTTCAGTTTGTTCTACTTACGGATACTATGTATAGGTTTGTATCAAAGTAATTGTAATACATTTTTCCTACATTCTCCCAACGGTTTACCGCCTCATCTTGGCTGCGCGGTGTTCCTGGATGTCGGACTGCGGTGTACAGCGGGCGGATTCGTCCTCCCGGCAGGGTCTCCTAAGCTGAAGATTTCGGCGTTTCCATCAGGAAGCCTAGCTAAGAATAAACCAATACCAGGATCCACCACCATCCTGGTATCAAAGCGGCATGGTGGCAAATATCTCTGATCCAAAAGGTGCGACTGCCTGTGGTGGTGAAGACCTGGTGCAGACTTTGACCAGACTGACCTCGGGATTCCAGGAAACCACAATAGCTTAACTGGCAAATCTCCGAAAATGGTGGTTATGCTGGGGTCCGCACAACCAGTGAGAATGCATCGTTCAAGTATCAAGTAAGTAATTGTAATACGTATTTCTTATACGACCCACGCTTCACGTCGACTCTGCCGATGCCAACACTTCTCACATCCGATCCGTTTCCTCGCACCCATCATCCACCAGTGTCTTCCAACTTTTCATATGTGAGTTCGGCTGCTGCTTGAGGGTTGTGGTCTTTTTATGGGTGTCGTTGAATAGTGGTCGAGTTGATTCGGTTTGGAGTGCTGAGATAGCCGAACTAGATCGTTGCTAATTGGACTGCAGAGAGCGATTTTTTCTGCGACAAATCGGGTACCAATTTTCCAACGGCGGGAAAAGCTTGGTGAGCCCGGAGCGGGTTCGAGCTAGCACCGTGGTCGTGATGATCGGCATCACCAACATTGTGCGATCTGCCTCCTATAACATGTATTAGATCGATATTCATTTTACAATCAGGAATATTTACTTACCTAGGTGCTTGAGTGGCCCATTATCACGAGTCAGGAAAAAGCGTTTGTACACCAGTTTCCATTTCTTCTACAATTTGCTGATTCTGCAAAATTTTTTTTTCATTGAGTCTCGAAAACTGCTAACTTTCTCGACATGAAAAATAGTTGTACGAAATGCACTATGATGTGTATTGCTTTGAACATCTCCCTAATATTCATCGAATAATTGGAGCAGGCCTCTGTGGTATGCCAGGGTTGCAAAGTCGCTTTTGTTTTTTCCAAAGACGTGAAAGGTTACATTTTAACTCGAGATCTTCGTGTTTTGAGTTGGTAATCTTCCTATTGGCTCTTTGACACCTTATCCATAAGGGCTTTTATCCACCAGTGTCTTTAAGACGTAGTCTTTCCAGCTGATCTGCTTTTCGACATTTTGGCCCATACAGCAACGTTTTTGATCATTGCATATCGATGTAAGTTGAAATTTCAGGTTAGATCTTTCAATTGCTTGATACGACTGATATAGCGTCTTTTTCGATCTTCAACCTTATGAGGCGGTGTTATCATTTTTACGTAGCGTGCAGGTCTCGGAGGCATTCCTATTTTTTCACCGTTGTGAGTTTCCCTCCTAGATATGCTTACTAGAATTCTGACTCTTCCATTGCTTAAATGGATGCAGTACGTTTTTCAGTGTGGCACCACAAGGTGGATAAGTTCGGCCTTTTAGTTAGCCAAGTCAGTGCAGGTCTCGATAGTAATCATCATAACTGAACTGAATGTCAAACCCACTCCTCTTTTTGTTCAATCCGGTTCTTGGTTTTCTTGGTGTGAAGATTGCAAATCGTTCTCAAAAGCCTCGTCTGATGATTAAATAGCCAGCTGTGCGCTTCTAAACACTTTTCCTTACCAGTGTAACTCCTTCAAGTGCGCTGAAATGAATTAATCTTATGCTCATGTAGTTTGATGTTAGTAAATTGTCAATATGACATTGAACTACATTATTTTAGTCTATGCAAGTCATTATTCGCTCGAAAAAATCGTTTTTCGTTCTTAAACTAATGGCCCGAACTTCGTCAACTCGTCTATCTTCGCTATTCCGCTAAACAATTGCTAGGTATGATAAACTATGAAGGAAGTTATGACTTATCCTCCGAGTCATTGCAACGACATTACGCTAGATTTTCATAACTTATGTCATCATAAAGATGTCTAAAGCAGTTTCGGACACAGATGTTCGTGGACTGTTAGTTCAGTTCATCGCCATGGTCACTCCATGTTTTCGTTGTCCTCAGGAAAGGCTTCGAGATTTTCGAAACTTGTTCTTGCTGAGGACGGAGCTCTTCATTTTTGTCATTTTTGTTGGTTGGAATATAGTCCTAGGCTGTCACTAGATGTGGAGTTTCTGTCGGAGGTGACCACGATCTCGCTCTCCGCAGAAAACCTCATCTCTCACCACTTTATTGTGGATTCTTGGCGAAATATCGGTGCAAGATATAGTATGATCCACATTCACACAAGCATCAGTGCAGATGAATATAATTGTGTGTATATACTTATCTAATTACTTGGACCACCTGTCTTCATGAGTTGTTTGGGGCCCAGGACATCTTCCACTCGCTCCTTTGTCTCGCAATCGTCGTCCATGATAGGAGTTTGATTCGAGCATGTTGAGCGGTGCACCACTAACACCACGATTTGTAAAACAACTGCAGCTCCGAGTACAGCTGTTTGACCGCAATCACGAACAAGTCCACTCAACGTGCAGATGGTCGCCCTAGAGAACGCTTGCATCCCGTGGACTCCACTCTATTTTTCGTTCTTTTTCGCCCATCTGTTTTTTCTTCGGCATATATATATATATGTATATATATATGTATATATATGTATGTATATATACATGTATACATGTGATATAAATAAAACGGCTACAGCAGAAATACGCAGTCTATCTCTTGAACACTTGAGTTATTCTTCTATAAATTTCAAATATGAACTAACACATAAGTATTTTGGTTTTTATCCACGTTTTATACGTTGAAAACCTATGTAATCTCAATTCGATGGTCGTTTTGATTGATTCCAGTCCTTTACCGCCTGATCTACTACCGCCTGGAGAAGACCTAACACTACGCCCCTATCCCAAGACAGTGGTCGCAATTCAGGTACAAGATCTGAAGAATGGCGCTACTCACTACTGGAGTATCGAAAAGTTGAAGTAAGGACAACTTAAGCTTCGTATTACACATAATACATGGTATTTCTTATATTTTGGATCATTTATTTTATTTTTTCTCTGACATCGTCATCTCAGCAGCCCACACTCGATGTGCACTCGACGTATATCAATTGAGGCAACGCTTTGATTTACAGAAATATTAAGTCTTTTATTTTTTAGCTAAGTGGGATTGATGTTTAGCGGACTAGCTAAAAGCAAAATTCAATGGTTTCTGTTAGAAAATTCCTACTCGTTATATTTTTCATTTGTTCCTAGTCATGTAAAAGTGCATTTAAGCTTTCCGAAAGAAAGAAAAACTCTACAACATGGTCTTCTCGGATCGTCAATTCTGACCATTCTCTTTATATTGCCATCATTTGGGTTCCACAAAGTGCTGATGCTATTATTTGTTTATATTTTTTATTTTATTTTAAACGACCCGTCTTTCATATTTACTACGCGGATCCCAACACTTCTCACATTCGATTGGTTTCCTCGCATTCGTCATCCACGAACGTCTTCCAACTTTCATGTGTGGCTTCGGCTGCTGCTTGAGGATTGTTGCCTTCCTTATGGATGTCGTTGAATACTGGTCGAATCGATTCGCTTTGGAGTCCTTAGATGATCGAGCTAGTGCGTTCCTGGGTTGCAGAGAGTGATTTTTCCTCGGACAAGTCCGATGCCAACTTCCCAACCCCGGAGGAATGAGAGACTTGGTGAGCACGGAGCGGGATCGAATTAGCACCGTACTCGTGATGATCGCAATCACTACCACTGTGCTGTACGTCTTTGCCGGTATCGTTAGGTGAAATGAATTGTCATTAAAATCAAGTGCAATATTCCCATGACTGAAAAATCTCCCGTTTGTAGAAAAAAAGCGTTGTCAGGGTTTATATGTTGACAGCAAATCCATGGTGATAGGTGTTTCAAATCAAAAGTTTTTCGGTCATTTACAGCCAATAGAGGAGAGCAGGCTCGACGAATGGATAGCGAGCAAACTCACAGACACTCACAAATTTTGGAGGTAGTCCCGAAGTTGAGAAGCTTTGTACATCCATAAAGGGAACTGGAATGAGCGTGCTGTATTTGCATGGGAGGATCCTCGCACCGTGTCAAGTAACGATGAAATAGGAGAAATTTATGCACCGAAATATATGGAATTGCTATAAAAAACCAGAGAAACAAATTCTGTGTAAGAGTAAGTAGTCAGTTAAGTCGACAAGATAGCTAATCCTTCAGGATAAATTTCTCCATCAGTTTCGGGATATGTGATCAACTACACATTTATGAACTTTAATGGCTCTAACTCTTTGGCAGTTAACTATGTATATATGATATTTCGTTTTGCGACGATTTGGAGCCTCTTATTCAAGTTTATTGAGTGTCGAAGCCTTTCTACTCCTTAAATTCACTCAAGGGAAAATGCCATTGACTTAAACGCGAGGTTAGCACTAAGGCTATTGTTCGCGAATGATTTCAAATAATGGAGTTTTATGATCCTAACCTATAATCAGTGTGTAGTCTATTTGGCAAAACCGTCATCCGACCATCTCACTTTAAAGTGGATTGTTTACATTTTTCCATCACGTATTCCTCCTCAGCGATGTTATTATTAAATAAAGAACTCCATGCATGCATAGTCTACTTCGGCTACCGTTCCGCTGCAGTTAACTCTTATAGGCAGCGTTTGGAAGATATGCGTAGTTTCTACAATGCCGAACTGTCCGTGGTTGGCACTCCTGCTGATGCACCGTATAAAACGGTAGCTGAGGGATGGCTAGCCGCTCTACAACTGAATCCTGCCCGACTTGTACCCGACAGGTACGGTATCGCGTGCGGTACCAGAAAACCTCTGTATTCTGCTTTTCTCTAAATCTGCACTGCATGCTCTTCCAATGGTTGTTCTATGTTTCCTTCAGTCGTATCTAAAGAAATATGGACTCAGTTATATATGACAAATCATCACCAATGAGCCTTTCGTGACCAACGTGCTCGTTCGTTCAATGCATGGCTTTCGAATAACTATGCGCTAAACCCGTCATGCGTACTAAATTTATTGACAACAGTACTAGCTAAAAGACGGTTTAGAAGTATTCGTGTGGCATGAGAGTAGAGGAGAACAAAACTGAAAACGAATGTTTATTTTCAGACAACGTCTTGAGTCGATGAGGGAGATGTACAGTGCTGATCAACTGAGTCCTTCTGAAGATCCGATGATGGACGCATTGATGGGAACCGATCCCTTTTACGATCGGTTTCCGTGGTTCCGTATGATTGGCAGGTGAATTTTTTTCTTTATTGTAACACACACTAAGAAATGTTTAGAAGAAAACACTGCGAATGGCTTTAATATGGCAGAGACAAAAGTTGGTAAATAGTTCTAAAAGGAAACCGAAGACTGCATATGCAAGTGAAGTAATCTTCCGCTGCTTTAACGATTAAATCTGATAGCATGTTTACTTCCCTCCTTTCCATGGGATATTGAATTTTAATTACCCAACTTCTTTTTTATCGGGGAATAAGAAGAACACTAGTGGCGTTTCTTTTCATCAGCATTCCATTTTGAGAGGTAATTTTCTGCATCGTTGTTTGTTTTTACCAAAGGAAAAACGCGGGTTATGAGTAATGCAGTGCAATAACAGAGATACCTGGTTGAAACCCATCTGGGGGTTTTGAAGCCTCACGTGCCTCCGGTGTCAGCAGATTGGAGCCACTGTTGTCTTGATAGCTCCGTCCGATCCGCATATTTGCTGGTAGTCACACAATGTGTCGTGTTCGACCATGTAAAAGATTGGAAAACGTTCAAATTTGAAACCATCGCTTGCTGAAAAGTGGTTTTTTTCAAACCACGCTATACCACTAAGATATATCAGCCATTCCCAACTCATGTGATAAGTTCATAGTCGGCCAGTTATTATGCTTATGATTTTTGGAACACTTTCAGGTAAGTGACTACGTCCTTTGATTTGTTTCAGGGCATTCGTCTATCTTAACAATCTTTTGCATAATGTTCCGTTGGTGCACAAAGTGGCTATAGTCAACGAAAGAGGAGAAGTTCGTGGTTATCTGAAAGTGGCTATCGAACCGGTTAACCCACGTTAGTATGATTTGATTAACTATACATTTATTTTTACTTGATCACTACTAATTTCCTACTACTTCTGTTTAGCAAACACGAGGTGTTATTTTATTTCTTTATTTACGCGCAGGATAACGTTTCGGCAGATTTCGCCTTCCTCAGAGTCTGGAAAGTCAAGTTGACAGCAATCTATTGAACCAAACACCTCCATAACCAGTTCCATATTTGCTGAACAGAAGTAGAAAGAGTTATTCAGTCAATGCCGAGGTTAATAGAAAGTCGGATGTGGGAATTTAAATTTGTTTTCCCACTTTTAGAAGTTTTGATTCTAGGCGGATTTAAAAATAGAGTAATGTTCCATAAAAAAACTTCATATACACTTGGAAGCAATAGGGAAAGATTTATTCAATAAGTCTGTAACGCAATGGTCGGTTGCGTCTAGCAATATGTATAGGATCGATCCCGGCGCCCTAGGATCACAAGCCTTCCATCCCTCTCGGTTCGACAAATTGTTACCAGACTTGTCTAGGGGGAAAGCAGCACTGACTTGATACATCGGTAGACCACCGTGAGTCATTGTAAAGGCCAGATATGCATTCAATTACCTCCAAACAATGCCTAGTGAAGTCGAATGCATGGTGCATCCCATCAACGCCGAGAACTTTCTCCTTTATCCTTTAAGTCGGCAAACTACTTGTGAACTTTATCACTCCATTAATGCAGAAATTATTGCCGATGTCAAAAAACCAGCTTCGTCGCAAATATTTAAAAATGGTTTGTTAATTTATCTATTTTCTGCCTTCTAATTTGACCCGGTAATGCATATTGTTCTGGTTTCGGCACTTTTTTCGTTCGATTCTTTTCCTTGCTTCCATAATTCGCGAAGGTCCAAGGATATCCGCATAGACTCGGCAGTGACTTGCAGATTTTTGGTTTTCTTCATGAATTACCTTAAGTTTTGCTTTGGTCAATTCTTCATGGAATCCCAGATTAGGCATGCTGGGAAGTTCTCAGGTCTTCATCGTAGACAGGCGTTATGTTCACTGAGTTCGAAAGTGAGAAGTGACACCAAGCAAATTTGGTAACCGTTTTCTAACACCGAATTTACGGGAGGTTTTCTTGGTTTGGGAAAAGTTCGAGTCGTGCGATTGCGCGTCTTGAGAGTCACTTTCACCACTGCATTTCCACCACCTGGAAGTAGTTTACAAGATCAAACTGCGAACAAAATAAATATTCGGATTGTAACTAAGATGATACTGAGATATTTGCAAAACTCCGGACCGCAGGCGTCTGCGGTGAGGAACGAACGCGCTATTGTTCTTTCCGATGAGTAACGCGTTAACCACCACACCATGCGTGTCCTTCGTTTCGCCTGTCTCTCAGCTAGCTCAATCGATTAGCGTCATCAATCACTTGTCAACGGGATTGATCTAGGGAGTCCAATTCGGTAACGAACCCAGTTAAGCTGAGGTTACTCCCCGGAATGGACAATAGCGCGTTCGCTCCTCACTGCAGACACCTGCGGTCCAGAATTTTGCAAATATCTCAGCATCATCTTAGTTGTATTTCACATCATACCCTGCCGTTAAAAATTATAATAAACAGTGAATAAAAAGGTTAAGATTCGGATTGTAATCACCCAGAGATGTGCTGAGTCACGTAGCCAAATTCCGTTGTTCTATAGTATATCCGAGATAATGTGTTTAGAAAAGATGGACATGCAGAAAAAAGGCGTTCGACAAACGGCGAAACTGCATTTCCGCAAGGAAGATTTCTTAAAAGCTTGTGGGAATAGTCAAAACGAAGGTAGATGCAGTTTTTACTTTTTTGATCTGCTTTATTTGAGGCTTTTCTTTCTTTTCTTTTTTTCTCTCTTATTTGTTAAATTCAGCAGTTTAATTATCTTACCAAGTTTGCAAATTGTTTGAAAGTAAGCAGATTTTCTGACAACTTTTTTATGGCGGCGGTTCATGGAAAGCTCGCGATCTTTGCTAGATACGGTGGCATTCTCGTAATTTATTCCGTTACAACTTTCTAACATGACGTTATGCCTTTATAACTGTTGTTATAACTCTATAAATTAACGTTTTTAGAGTATGAAGATCATGACTAATTCTGTTCCTGTTATTTATAACAGTTTCCTTCTTTTCTAGATGAAAGCCAGCACTTAATATTCCCATGCCACATGAAAGAGGACGAAGAGTTCTGCTTCAGTGTGATGGTCCAGCAGGCGATCGATGTTTCTGAGCAGTACTCAGACGTGTTCTGCCAGTTCAAGTTAGTGCGTTGGTGCACTGCTATACATTCCGAATAGTTTTATGGTGTTCCTATTCTATCTGAAATATCTTCCGTCTGATTACTGTCTTTTACTTAAGTGTCCAATTCCTTTCTTAAGCATTTTTTGTTCTGGTTATGCCTTTTGCGGGTTTTTTTTCACCATTTCTCGTCATGAAACTTTTTTTAAACTGAAACCTTTGTGCACCATCAATAGAGAGACGTCTACGAGAACCGCTACTCCTTGTACGAACCGTCTCCTGCATAGTATTGGAAGGCTGTCAAAATCTAAAAAAGTACAAAGCAAACAAATCGAAACAAAAAAGGAGAAACAAAATAACAAGACAGTTCAATTTAGTTTTCTACATCGTCATGACGAAGCGTTTTCAACGGAACCATTGAAGAATACCGGTCGAGCACCGTTATCCTTCTCTCATTCACAAAATCTGCACATAAAGATGAGCCACACTTTTCTTCACTATCTGCACCACTTTCCCATCATTTTCGAGGTTTTCCTTAATTATTTTCATTTATTTGGTCTGATCTCTCTTTCATATGTTTTCTCAGTTTTGAGTATGCCAATCTTAAATTCAATCCATCAAGTCGTCAAAGTAGTTTAAGGACCGAAAAAAAAAACTGAAAATCAAAATGGAGTATGTACTAGGCAAGTAGTTATTTCTAGTGCGGATGGAAAAGCGCTGACAACATCCAATTTGCTTGATTTCTATATAAGATTGACACAACTTTAGTGAACTAAATCCAGGTATTTGGACATTTCCAACAGAAACCGGAAGGGTTCCAGTTTGAAAGGCAGCACAGCGCTATAGGGTAAGAGTTTTAAAGCTTTATAAGTTGTGTTGAATAGCAAATCAAATTTTAGATTTTATTTTTTAGCCGTAAAATGTCCACGAAGCTGTCGTTCCAACAACCTTCGTTAGTGATCTCTACACCTGTAAAGAGTAAGAAGGCGAATGTACCCGTCCAGAACAGGTACAGTATTGTCTACTTGATATTTTAATGTTTTAAAAGTTCGGCTTTATAAAAGTGGAGTATTTGCTCCCGACATATTTCCTGGCTCATGTAGCGGAATAATTAGAAATGCCAAACGATATAACAGAATCAGTTCTTCGACCTAGTTTCCTTGTCTAACTAAACTCTCATCCTTCTGAGTGGGTAAATTGTTACAAAACTTGTTTGGAAGAATAAAAAACCATTGATTTGATGCATCGGTATCCGTAAGCTAAGTATGCATCCAGTCAGGTCTATGATGCTGCGCGCTTAACTCCTTATCCTTTAACTTTTTAAGTAACCTTTTTCTCTCTTCAGCCATGTTAACTATGCAAAACTGCGAATCACCTGAAAAATTTGTTAGCTACCTCTGCAGAGGATCAATTAAGAAGATAGCCACGAGAACTCAAGACATTGTGGGATACATCACATCGTCTTTTCAGAGATTTTAAGATACGGTCGAGCTCTAGAACATATGCAAACCAGTTTCGTTGGTAAGCAGGCATATGGTATGTGTATACTTTCGAAGCTGTACATTATCCATTGTGAATGACAGCTTGAAACGAGGAATAATTAGGAACTAAAGTTACTCAAGCTCGCTTCTGTGAGAAACGTCGGTAAATTCCAAAAGAAAATGTACTTTCATACTTTTAGTCCCTCTTCATGAACTCATGCGATTTCCATCGCACCTTCTAGTTGACTGGCAACTCCCTGGTTGGACAAGATCTTTCTTCCTGAGTGTCTAGAGCTGACCATCTTAGGGTTTTCTCAGGTCGTTTCCACAGGCGCTCTTCTACACTTTCGAATCGAGGGAAGCTCTGCTGTTTTGTGACATGGTTGTTAGCTTAACGGCTGTGATTGCTTGGCAATCATTCAGTCGTAGCTGGATTTCCGGATAAAATCAGAGTGCTCAGCTCGAAATATCTTAACTATGGACTAAATGCTCGCTTATATCGAACACTTTCCAAGTGGTAAAGCGTTGGGAGAAAGCATAGGAGGATTCCTTAACTTAATAAACTGGTTAAACAACTTAATGTTAATACTACTGCAATGAATCACATGTAGCATTGCTGTATGCATAGTATGCATGTTGCATACATTGTATGTATGCACTGTTTTACTGTTCCTTACTCGTTCTTTGATGATTTTTTGAAAAGTTAGGTTAACATAGGGGAATAAATATTAACCGCCGATATTCTGCAAGTTTCGGTGATAAATATCGTGCTCTCCTGTATTCGAGGGTTATTTATGTCATTTAGAATATTAGACAAATAGAACACATATGACCATAATGAGGCATTTGCAAAACTCCGGACCGCCGGTGTCTGCGATAGGAACCGAACATGCTATTACCCTTTCCGGGTGCTAACGCTTTCACCACCACATCATTCAGCTTAACTTGGTTCATGCCAATTTGTGCCCCTCGGATCAATACCGTTGACGGTTGATTGCCGATAGTGCTTATAGGTCAATGACACGGCTGAGAGACAGACGAAACGAGGAACTAGCATGGTGTGGTGGTGAGAGCGTTAGCCTCCGGAAAGGGTAACAGCTTGTTCGGTTCCCACCGCGGACACCAGCGGTCCAGAGTTTTGCAAATATCTCAGCAACATTGTGGTTATGTTTCACAGAGAACGCATATGGTACATGAATATTTTCCAACAAAATTTATCTTATGATTTTAAAAAATGATTTTGGAAAGGCACGGAAAGGTGAATGAGACATACCTTTAATATGTTATATACTTCAGCACGACACAAATTCGTTCGAAAACAGATCTTTTGGTTTGGTTTGAAATTTGTGAACTAGCTGGAAGTGGGGATTACGTGCCAGCGGTGGTCGATCATGCGCATGGGTTACCCACTCATGGAATTTTCCTTCTACATCAAGGAATCCAGCGTAGAATAAAGATAACTATCTGTCATGAGAGGGTTCGTTTTTTCTGGCATTCTATACTTTTCTTATCCTCTTTATAGTCAGTCATAATTCGTCACAGGTGTTCCTCTTCGTCGCAGGTGACGTAGTCTCACAGTTGTTTTAAATAAAATTGACAAAAATCTCATAAGTGGATATCTTTTCCTTATTTCGTTTTATTTTGTCCTTCATGTTTTTTTCACTCTGTTTCATGTGTGTTCCTCAAGATTAGAGCTAAGGAATCTAGCTATGTTCAGGGAGAAATCAAATGGAAAGACTGTCAAGAATTGGTCGTAGGCCGAATTCGTAGTGGTCCTGAGTGGAGCGGTGGTGAAGATATAGGCAAGTGATGTGGTAGCTCTGAAACTTTCTTTCTTGCTGAAAATTTATCTAAAACGTAAACTTGGAATATGTGTTAATTTCCACTTATAAGTGGCAAAGGAATGGTCGACCGGCTGAAGTGATTTGGTATCAACTCTTCCTTTCGGGTCGTTTATTTTCCCACACAGAGACTTTTTGCTGTATTTATTATTCAGTGGATAGCTCGTCAAGTGCACATGTTATATCAGACATCGGCTCAAAAAAGTATGTTTTACCCTCAGCAATATTGAAAAAACTTTCGGTCGTTTGTTCACCAAGTCGCAGGCACAGAGCCGATGATCAGACTAGATGTCCACACTCCTTCGTACTTTCGATGTGGTGCCTCCGTCGTAGTATCGAGTCGGTTCTTCTTCTGTGGAGCATCAGTCGAATGAGGCAACCTCACCCGGCGATGCTCTTCTTTACAGCACAGATACTGTTGAAATTCTTGTCCAGTAATAATAACTTTCTTTTTCGAGCAGTACATTCTGCAGAAGTTGGCATCATTATCGGTTAGCACATATTTTATTACGTGTTATTATGATTACCTTTATTTTTAACCACTGAGAACTTTGCAGATGTACTCTCGCTCGGTTTATTCCCTGGAACATTCTTAGAATTCAGTATGGATGAAAGGTAGTTTTTCCTAGTTAGTTTTCAGTTTTATCACTTCCTTCATCTTCTTCGTTTGCCATTATTTTTCTATCTGTTTTTATTCTTCTTTTATTCTTCAGATCATTTTTCCAATTCGAAGCCGCCTGGGATAGCTCACTTCACAATTCGCCACTTCTAAATCGAGTGTCAAATTATGGCGACCAGGTTTGTAGCGTAACGGCAGTCTAATCTTTTTTAAAACACATTACCGTGGGTTAATCATTACGTCTATATGAGGGTTCACCTTAATGGTTAGTGATGGAGACCATCAGGAAGTAAGGTGCTCGTTCGACTCCCTCCCCAATACTCTTCTCCAATCCAAGTGGGAACGTCATAGCTGGTTTTTCCCCAAAATTGCAAGTAGAATCGACTCGACAAGCATTCAACGACATTCATAAGGCGAAATACCCATGTAGCAGCAGAAACAACATGCGAATTGTTCGGAGACTTTTGTGGAAGACAAATGCGAGAAGTGCTGGTATCCGTTCAGTACATGTGATGGCAGGTCATGTACATGTGAAAAAAGTCTTGTTAAATGGTTAATAATATAGAGAATAAAATTAAATGAGCAAATCCTTCAACACATTTGCTTAAGTATTGCTTGTACATGCTATTCCACTGTAATCATGAGTAGCTCATGTAGGCTTCAATAGAATCCGTTTCTTCTTTGTTGCGTATAAAAGCTGTGCACAGAAGAATACACTCGATTGAAGGACACAAAGACCATTCCACTTTTTTTTGTGATCTCTTTATTGTTTAACGTTGTTGTTGTGAAATTGTACTGCAGTAAATCTTTCATGGAATAGGTTAATTACTGAGAAGGCTTCCAGGTTTGAGGAACGTCAAATTCCTTTTTGTGACCTGGATGGTTATTCCACTACAGGATAAAATTTCGCCGGTACTGAACTACAGGAACAGTTGAGAACTCTACAGACTTATGCTTACTGTGCTTGAATACTTAAACTGCTCGTTTTCACAAGTTGTGCAGACCACAGCACATTTTCCACTTGTTGCTTTTCCTCGCAGTTGTCGTCCATAGTGGTGGTTCAGTTCAAGCATGGTGATGAGTGAGAGTCCGTCTCATACCGTGATCTGCAAAATACCTACAGCTGCATATACAGATGATTAACTTTGGTTATGAACACGTCTGTAGGTGATCGTCCAATGATGACACTTCCATCTTCGTGAAGTCCATCTGTCGCTTGCTGTTCTCATTAAATGAACGAAACATCTGTGTTTCGCTATCGATGTGTGTTCACTTTTGTCTCGAAGATGAGATATACTTCAAAGATTAGAGCCTTGCATTCCAGCTAGATATTTTTTGTGCCGGTTGTATTTTAGAAGACGTCGTTCAAGCACTCTGTGAGTTGTGCGCAGTATTTCTGACGTGGTTGAAGTATCAGCCAACGTCTCTGCTGCTTAATAGAGTGGTGTTAGTACCGTTGAATTGCTAAGGTTAGTCCGGATTTTTGGGTCTTTTTGTGAGTCGATAACCTTCTTGAGAGGCCCGAATGTTGCCGAAGTTGTTCTATCTAATTCCTTCTTCATGTCGTTCTCCATGTTCATTGAACGCTCAAGCTATACGTTTGAAATAGTTCTTGCAATCAGAGAACCAATCAGTTTGATCTGAGCCCCTTCATACTGTGGGTTTTAGTGAACTGAGCCTTACAATTTGTACGTAGCCCGATTTCTTCCACTTCGTTGAGCTTATTGATCATCGTTTCTGTTTCGTTAATCTCTTCAGAAGATGACGATGTCGTTGTCGAAACGAAGGTTTTATGGGAATTTTGCTTCAATACTTATGCCTTTGTGATCCCAGTCGAGTAAATTCATTACCCACTACAATGCCGAACCAAAATGTTTTTGCGATGTGGTATCTTGTCGAACCCCTTTTCCTAAAGGTATGGTGAAAAGTGGAGGGAATTCACAGTGGTTGGTGATGCCGTTGATCAAGAAGAAAAGGCGCTAGTTCGACTCCCTTCCCCTTCCAATCCACGTAGGAACACTCTGACCTTTTCCTCCTAATCTGCAGAGAGAATTCACTCAAACAGTGCTCTACCACAATCATAGAAGAAGAAGAAATCTTTGAGCAGCAGCCAAAACAACAAGCGAAATGTTCGAAGACCACTGTGGGCGATGAATGCGAGGAAAGCGAATCAAGTACAAGTACTGGGATTCACAGCAAATGCCATCGCCGATCGTACAAAAAAATTTTAAGAGGCCGGCGGAAAAGCTGATTTTTCGTAATGCAGTTTCCATAACAGTCAGGCAGAGCTCTTATGTAGAACGGGTCAACTCTTTAGTCAACGAGCACTGATACTACTGCATTCGTTTTTAGACTTTCAAACGCTTCTTCATAGTTGGGAAAGCTTAGAACAATGGGCACGTGGTATTGCCAACAAACTTCAGTGACTCTGGTCACAGTTTGAATATGGTCCATATAGCAAAGTTCCTGTGGAAATTCTGCTTGCTGAACCGGTTGCTCCTCATCCAATGTCCTTCATGTGCGCGACAAGATAATCTTTATGAAGAGCTTGTGGAATACACTCAACATGCACGTCGGACGATAGCTACGAAGATCCCCTTTTCTAGGTGCCCGCGCGCGATGTCCTCCACTGGTCTGGGTTTTTTTTCCTTCCAAAGGTGGAGTATCACATGATTTGTGAGAACCAAATGTAAATTGTGGCTTCGATCCCAAAGCTGTGTCTTTTTCCATGTTTTCTATCACAACCGGAAGGGAAGAATTTCAGGTGGTTTTCCTCTAGCCACGATTTCAGGGTCTGGGACGGGGATTCTGGAACGGAAAAGGTTGGTGTAGAACGTTTCCGTAATTAATCGTGGCAGGAAGTTTTGGTGACCGCATTTTCGTTCAGCAGGGGTGACATCAGAACGTTATAATCGCACGAGTACCGAAGACTTTTTTGCAAACCAGTACTTTTTTGTGTTACTTCTAGTAGTTTTTTTTTGCATGTACCGATGTCGATCTTCCTGCATAACTCTTTTGAAATTGGAATTCATTAGTAGCCGTGTTTAACGCCCTGCAGTAGGATCAAGCTTCAATTTTTTTCTCCTCTGGGGAACTCCTTTGTGGTAGTACAGAAGCAATCTAATCAAATTGCTTCATACTTGAGAAACTAAGGCGAATTCGACACAACTTCTATGTGCCTCGATAAACAGCTCGTAGCCTTTTGTTGGTCTCCTTAATCTGCCAGTCACGTTTGGATAGGGTTCCGTTCAGAATATTCTCTTCATAAGCAGCTAAATTTTTTCTTCATGGTCGATGGCGTGAATTCTCTTCCAGCTTACGGCTGAATCGAATTTTCGTTCGTTTTATTCTATGGAGTTCTATCTGTGGCTCTTCCAAACCTTTTCGCCAAAGAAGTGATAAGAAGTGAAAGCGGCCATTATTTGCGCATCACCTGTTCCCATGTGAGTACACGTCGTCACGAATTGGTTTAGCTTGGGTGGCTCAACTGGTAATTGTACCTCAGATAACCTAAAACAAACCCTGTTCGTTCACAATACGGTAATCCAGTGATGAGAGGGTGTAGAGAGAACTTTAAATATATGTGTGCGTATACCTTCTTTCACTAAAATTTGCACTGCTTTCAGATTTACATGACATTATCTGCCTACATGGAATTGGAAGGATCCACTCAACCGGCCGTTATTACGAAGGACCTTTGTGTGCTGATATACGCTAGGGACTCGAAAATCTCTGCCGCAAGCAGGTACGTGTCCGAGTTGAAAGAACGCAATTGGGAGAGGTGTCGTTGTGACGGTCTAAAATGTGGTGTCTCAAGGGAGTACACTATAGTACACTATAGTCGTAAGCCTAGACATTTGATACTTTTCTTGCATTCACATTTCTAGTCTCCTTCGCTAGCTATATTTACGCATCATAGGTTATTTTGTAGCAGACATCTCTTGAAGTTAAAAGATACCAGCTTTTCGATTACATGTTACGCTTTTGTATTAATTTCTCTATGAGTTCATTGGGAAAGTTGTTACCATTGCAGATTTTGTCGCTCACTGATCGGTGGAATCTCGAAGTCTCCCGAGATGAATCGAGTGCCAGGCGTATACCAGTTGTGTCTGAAAAATGCTTGCGACTCAGGTAGTCCCGGTACGCTAACCAATGCTTTTGTGCGTAATGTTGCGCGATTAGTCGAACTTCATGAGCTCTGGTCCAAACAGCTTATCTTATGATGTCTGTTTAGGTGCCGTACGTCGTCAACGACGTGTACTGGACACTTCGTCAGCGTATGTTCGTGGAGAAGAGAATCTTGGTCAGTGGCGTCCTCGGGGTGATTCGTTGATTTTCGAGCATCAATGGGAACTTGAGAAGCTTACTCGACTGCAACAGGTGTAGTTAGCCTTTGGCAGCTAGCAATTTCTATGGAAGATGGAAGCCGGAGCTTCCACAAATAAAAAAAAAATTTAACAGAAACTGTAGAGAGGGATAGAATGCCTCTCATACTTGTCGTTTATGCCTCAGTAACTTATGACAATTGAAAAAGGTAATCAAGGTAATAAAATTACAGATGTTCTTTGACGTGAAGAACGGAGGCGCATCGAATTTCCTTTTCTTCCACTGACTTTTTCGTTGAAGAAAAGGTGATAGCAGCGAAAAATGTAATGGCAGTGCTTACCAATCGTTATGAAGTCTTTCTTGGCTTTGATTTTATCCACGGTTGAAATATGATTAAGCATTAAAGTATGGAAGCAAAATTTTATGCAAATCAGTTAGTATCACCCTTTTTTATCAAGTTCTGAACAATAGGAGATTAATCTGCAATACTAAGGATATGTTATATAGGCTATAGCTGCCGAATTGGCATGCAAACTTGACCTATTTTAGTCCTCAAGTTCCTGCGAATTGGTGATAAATTTAGCTTTACAAGTATAAAAACGCAGTGAGCTTGTTGAATCGTTTAGTAAATATACCTTTTCCTCTATTGGTTTTTCACCTGATTGTTGCTGGAGGGTGCTTCTCTGCAGCGAAATGGGATGTCCAGGATGCATCCATCACCCTAGAGGGTCAACCTTGCTATCTAGGAGCTCTTGTCCTTCAAAAATCTAGCTGGAAGTGTTTCGATGTCAAGAATTGCTGCTGTTTTCGTACCAACCTATTTATAAGATGTAAATTTCCCTCTGATACATAAGGACCGTTCACTATCTCCATTGAGGACTTGGGAAAGCCTTAGCATGACAGTTTGAACACTCCAGAAGAAAAAAATCTTGCCTAACTAGCAGCGTGTCCCTTAAATAACAGAGATGCAAGGGTTTCCAAAGATTATTGGTGAAGACGAATCATTTCGGTATTCCATTTGCGACAAAGTGCATTGTATCAGTAGTGGTGGTACCGCCCTGACATAAATAAACTAACAAACAACAGCTTTGAAGATGAAGTAATTTGTTGTTAAATATTTATTATTGTAATGAATTTTAAATTGCACGCCTTTCCACATCTGTTTTGACGGGTTGAAAAAGCGCAAATAACACACGAAAGCTTTCACCTTTCAAAAAATTTTTCAAGAGGTAGAGCTTTTTATATTAATCTTCTAGGTGGAAAGAGTGCGTCTATTTCTTCGCCTACGAGATAAATTGAAAGGGAAAAGGAAAGAGGGTGAGCTTAGAACTCCAGTCTCTCCATGTGCTCCAGTTCGCGGGATTCCAGAATTTGTTAAATTAGATGAGAAGGAAAAAGGTAAGCTTTGATTGCACCACAAAGATTATGCATTACTTGAAAGCAGAAGAAAGTTAGTTTAAAAAGTGGATTCATAACAGGCAACCATCTCAGCATAAAGCTATTCCTATTCATGCATAATCAATTTTAGCTCTAATCTAGACCAATTTCATTTCCGAGCTTAAGCAAAGTGAATTTCTCTCTAACAGACGAATTCATTCTAAAAAATGTTTAGACAAGATGGCGATGACGACGAGATATTAGCTGTAACGAGTTGATGACTCTAACGAGTTGTAAGCTTAAGAATGGACAAAACTGTAAAAATATTTTTGTGGTTGGGATTTTTCGCCAGGGGCCATTGCTTTCACAGGAATGTGTTCCGAATGTTCTGAGAATAATTTCCTACAATTTAAACGGGTAATTTTGGAAAGACATGAGTAGAAAACTGGCCACTTTTCATTAATTTCTGCATGTATTTGGACTTGATACGTTTTATTGATTGTTGTATACATTCTTTTCCACTTCCATGGTTTCTTGTTCCAGAAGACGTCATTCGCCGATTGTGTGTAGGGTTTCATTTTTTAGGTATTGCCAATAAAGTTATCAGCCTTATTATGCAACGAATTCCGATGAATAAAGAATCTCCGACGGGAAACAAAGTGCAGGAATTGAGCGACGAGAGTAGTAGTAACAGCATCACGTCACCAACATCGGACAAGTACGTGCTGGCTTGAGTTCTTGGTCTCGAACCCAAAAGAAGCTCATGATTTCATTTAGTCAGTAGACACTGTTAAAACAAATTAATAATTGTAATAATAAGAAAGGCTAAGCAATGGCCTCGGTTGGTGTGGCGACTTGAGCCTCCAGAAAGAGTAGTCACGGGCTAGAAGCGCAATTGAGGCTCCGAGTTTTCCTTACATCTCAGCACCCTTATGGTTTTATTTCAATGAAAGTTACTTACTTGATACTTGAACGACCCGTCCTCACTGGTAGTGCGGGCCTCAACATAATCTCCATTTCTAGGAGATTTGTTGGTTAAGTCTTTGTGGTTCCCTAGAATCCCGAGGCCAGTCTGGCCACTGGCACTGGTTTACTCTTAGCTAGGCTTCCATTGAAGCGCCTGAGTACATCGCATTCCGACACCCAGGAACACCTCCCAGCCACGATAAAACGATAAACCGTTGGGAGGCAATGAAAGTTAAGCATTGTAAAAAGATAAAATGATAAAGCTCTTGACGTTGATCAATCACTGAGGAAGGCGCCATGCATTCGACTTTATTAAGCATCGTCTGGAGGTAATGGAATGCATATTTGGCCTTTACAACGACTTGCGGTGACCTACCGATGTACCAAGCCAGTGCTGCTATCCTCCAAGACAAGTCTGATACCAATTTTCCGACGCCGAAGTGATGGAAGGCTTGGTGGGCCATGGGCGCTGGATCCGATTCCGCGTGTGTGTTGCAGGGCGCCTTTGACCACTGCGCCATACGCGCCCAAAGTTCGTGTGAAAATTTACTGCGGCTTACGTTCACTAGATGCGATGGAAACATTGTAATGATGATTGTATTTGGTATGCATGTTGTTCATTGATGCCTTAGAACCGATATAGCGCTCTTCTATAACACCAGTGGGCAATTTTATCTCTATCTTTTCCTAAATCCCATTTGTCGAGGGATGCCACTAATTAGCAAAACTTGGATTGTAGCTATCCTTTAAGCATCATTAGTACATTATATGAATTTCGTGACATGTTCAGTGACATTCCAGCTAGTTAGATTCTGCGTTGTCTCATTGAAACAAACATCAGCAATAAGGAGCTTTGGAATTATTTTGGGCTTTTTTAGAAGAAATTTAGAATTTTTAGAAGACGTTTAGAATTTTTCTTAACTTAATCTACTATTCGATTTGAACACTTTATGATCTTAACCACTATATATGGTTTTAGAGACTGGAGAATGCTGCTAGTAGTATATCATTTAGCTCAATAATGAAGTCTTCCCCATCACTGGATCAACTAAGTCGGCAGAAATCGAAGTCCGACCAGAACCTCAGCTATGTTGATGAGGTTCTTGATCAGTTGGCACTAAAGCGAAGTCTGAGTGGTTCAAGACTTCATCAGCTTAACATACTTATTCCAGAGGTGAGATCTGCTTGGTAGTTTCACACTTCCGAAAGCACCGCCCTCTTTTTTTGTTGCATATGTATTAGATTCAAATGCATACTTTATGCTTACAGGTTACGGAGGAACGTGTAGGTATCGTTGTGTCGAAGAAGGGATATATGAATTTCCTTGAAGAGAAGACGCAAGGATGGACGAGGCGCTGGGTGGTCGTTCGCCGTCCCTATATTCTGCTGTTCCGTGACGATAAAGACCTTGTTAGTTCTGGTTCTAAAAGAAAATGTATTTGTTCAAATTGTTTTAAAAATGACTCATAAGACTGAGATGTGGATATGAACGCAAAGAAATCGTATGTTTTCCGTTAGCAATAGTTTACATACTGTTTTAAAAATTCTCCATTTCTTCACATCTCCTAAATATGAAATCCGTCTCATTTGAGCAGCTTCTGAGATAGTTGCAGCGTTACTTAACGTATGTTTAGTATATCATAAGCATCTACTGATAATTTAGGTGATTCGCGGTATCATTAATCTTGCCAATGCTCGTATTGAATATTCTGAAGACCAACAGGCGATGCTTAAAGTACCAAACACATTCTCGGTGTGCACGAATCATCGTGGTTTTCTAATGCAAATCATGCCTGGTGATGAGGTATGTTTTTTCCCTAACAATGTCTTATTTATGGATATCGTGCAGTTATATATGTATCTCATATTCACGCATGTATGCCCAAATCTAGCTGCGTCTATGGGACGTCTGCCTGCAACATCATTTCTGCATAACTTCTAAGAAGAGGCACGGGAACTGCAGCAGTAGTGAACTTGAGTGATATACGCATAGTCCTAGTTTGAACTCACTTTGAGCCTACCAAATCTCCATCCCTCCGGGATCGGAATGTTGCTACCATATAGTATGAGCAAAATTCTCTTCGATCCACGGAGACTGGCCACTGCTTGTGACGACGACCGGAGAACGCTGCAGCACGTCTACATAAGGATTCTAGGGAAAATGAACTCAACCAGCATACAAGAACATTCATGAAGAGCACTTAGCTTTAATTAGCAGCTGATTTTCTATTCAAAAAGTTCGAAGATTTTCATTAATAATGTGTGCGAAGAACGAATGCAGTCTGAGAAGTTCTGGGTTGCCCATCTGTGGTGTCTGCTCGTGAAAAAGTTGTGTATAATCAGATAGCTGGACAAGTGATCCCATGTCTACTTTAGAAGATCTCAATAAGCTATCGTAAGTATGTGTAACTATAACAAAGATCAATGAGCAACCGACTGGTATCGTTTTGCGAGAAGCAGTAAAAGAAGGAAGGAGACCATGAATGTGAGAGGTATAGGTAGAAACGAAAACGCTAGGCTCACTTTCAAATTGGCCAAGCAGCTTAAAAGTGAATTCCCCACATAAAAACAGACAAGATGCTCAAAAAATACTTTTGTTAGCTAGAGCATTTTATTTGTGCGATGAGGAATTGCAAGCTTCACGACCACAGTAAATTACAAAGCTCTGAAGAAATCCATGCAAAACTTACTTTCTTTAAAACTTATTTTTTTGAAAATTTCACCGAAATGTTTTTTCAAAAAATAGAGTCCATCGCCTCATTTTTGAAGCTGCCATTTCAAAGCTTTGCTTTTCGCACCACACGCTGTGAATTGAAATGGATTTCTGCTAGCCGATCGTGTTGTACACCCACGCGTCCATTCATTCGTGCTACTTTGTCGACACAAGAGCCACTTAGTCGTCGCGGAAAATACAGCCGTTATCTCCCAGACAATGCTGGCACCAATCTGCCGACTCCGGAAGGATGGAAGGCTTGGTGGGCCATGGACGCTGGGATCGATCCTATGTGTGTGTCGCGGGGCTCCCCCGACCACTGTGCCACACGCGCCCCATCCTTATCCTCTGCCCATTAACATTTTTCGCCCTATCTTTATACTCTCCCCATTAACAACATTTTTCGGGTGTTAAATTTTCCAAATGTAACTGTAAACAGTAGGTTTTCTGGTTCATTTTCTAGTGTAGTAATGATGTTGGTTAAGCTGTCGAGAGTGCAAGAGGTACTGTGGAAAAATGAATCCCTGTAAGGTAAAATCGACGGTCAATTAAGTTTATATTAATTCACGCTGGTCGATATTCCTCTTCTCTCATTAGTGATAGAAAATCAACTCATGTTGGAATCTTGCATGTTTGCAAAACTCCGGAGTTCCGGGTCTTTCGTTTTGCCTGTCTCTCAGCTAGTTCTATTGATGGTGTGGTAGTGAACGCGTTACTCCCCGGAAAGTACAATAGCGCGCATTCGTTCCCCACCGCATACACCTGCGGTCCCGAGTTTTGCAAATATCTCAGCATCATCGAAGTTATTTTTCTCATTATACTCTGCTATTAAAAAAAAGAGTAGGCAGTAAGTAATAAGTTAAACTCAAAATTCAAGCTCAGTCCTAGATACAGAATTTACAAAATAGTTACATGTATTTCAGATGTACGACTGGTTGTACGCCATAAATCCGCTTCTAGCTGGCCAAATGAAAGTGAAGGCATCCGCAAACGGAACGCTTAAATCAGGAATTTAGTCGTTGAACGTAGTTGGCTTTCGATTTTAAGCTTCTACTGGTTTGCTCTGCTTAGCCAAAAGGGTATCTTCTTCAAGCTATCATTATTCTTTGATGACTGTGAGGCTGAGACGATTTTACCGTTGTTGCTGTATATTTTTTTCTCGAATCTTTTTCTTCTATGCCATAGGCCTAGTTGACCTTTTTATTTGTTGTCAGAGTTCTTTTCTTGTTAGTAGACGGTAAAATATATCCGTAGATAATAAGCTGTTTACAAAATTATCTTATTAAAAACGTTCGGTACTATACGCGTATTAGATCAGCAATCGCTGAACATGTGAAGTGTCCATTATATGTTGCCAATTTCACTGGTTTTCGGTCTGTAATTGCAGACCGTGATCTCTTTAGCTTCAGATCGTTCTAGTCCATAGGCGCCTGCCTTTCCTAGTCAACATAAATGGTCTCTTATATCGTTGTTTCTCTTCTTGTTTTTCATCTTACCTACTCTCTTTTCCACTCTCTTTCTTTTCAGAGCTTTTGTGTGTAACACAATAGAATTCATGACATGCACGCATATCTCTAATGAACTATTCGCCTGCAGCGTTCCTTTTTTCCCATTTCAAACCACTACAACTCTACGAACGTTTGAAAGTGCGAATGAGTTATGGACCCTAGGGCCATTTTCTTGACTGCCGTTACTATCTACTTGAAAGTTCAAAGACTAAAAACACTGCTTTTTGACGATGGTACAGAGATTAGAAAGCGACGGCATTTAAGTAGATTAGAAGAGCAAGTAACGCAGTGGACTGATCCAGTTCATTACACGAATGGCTCGATCTGCCAAGCTCCTGTTCGACCTTACTTCTAGCCAAGCCTATCCTCTCTAGGAGGTCAGGAGATTGGCACCAGCTTTCTCTGAGACAAGGTTAACCCCTCTAATCGACGTGGAAGTGCTCCAGCACAGCTGTCCCAGTATTTGAGAGAGGAATCGACTTCACCAGTAATCACTGACATTCACGAAAAAGGCAAAAATCCTTAACAAACAGCCGAAGCCACATGCGAAAAAGTTAGGGAACTTCTTCGATGGTTTATGCAGGAAAGGAATCGAATCAAAGTGGTAGGATCCGCACAATATGGGTCATATGATGCCGGCTCATATAATAAAATAAATAGTTTAGAAATATCTTCCATTCAGATGTAGCTGATGACATTCCTGATGTATTCAAGCACGTACATTTACTGATTTAAATCTAATCCGAATCTATTTCGCAATCCTGTTGTAACTAAATTAATACCTTCTTGAGCGTACACGATTTTGTTAATAGAGCCCGGAAGCGTCAAATTAAGTATTCGATCTACTCAGTCAAATAGTATCATAACCCAAGCAGAAAAACTCAATGCATAAGTTTTATTCCCACAGTAAGCCGCGTTTTTTTAAACACTCACCATCCCGTTCTTTATAACTCCGCTGGTTATTGTTGGAAGGCAACCTCACAGAGTCTCACATAGGTTAGGAATGCGCCTTGGCTTCACTAATAGTAATGCAAGAAGATGTTGCATAATGTTAGATAGTGATATATGTCCTTTGAATTTATCACCTGCACAAAAACATCGGCCTATTTTTCGAGCAGTGCTGGGGTTCTCACTTCTCAGTCAATCAAGCAAAGTGGTTGGTTAAGATTGTTTCCGATTTTGACGGTCGCGTTGTAAGGAATGAAGTGCTTGCCATTTTTAGAAATGCAAGGGCAAAGCGAATTTAAGTGGAGGAAAAACTGCCTAGGAAAAAGAAAAATCAGGATTAAAAGGTGCTGTAGTAGTAAAAGAAGTGGCGAAGTAGACAGGAGACAAAAGACACGAAGAAGCCGGTCCGTAACAATCGACGAAACAAAAGAAAAAACACCCAGGTAGAGATTTAGGCGAAGATTATGGAATTACGTTATTTTTAGTTCGTAATCTTATATATCTATATCTATACTGTATATACGTATGTATACATATATATTATGCGTATATATATTTGCATATATATATATATATATGTTATATATATATATAAGGCCCGTGCAACAGCGTAGTTAAGGTGCTGCACAATATACACTGAATCGGACTCTAGTTCGATCCTGCGGCCTGTGACCATCAAGTCCTCGATTTCTCCGAGATCGGCAAATTGGTGCTAGACTTGTCTGGGATGATAGCAGCAGTTACTTGATATATCGCTAGACTACAGGGGACATTTCATAGGCTAGATATGCATTCAATCCCCTCTGACGACATGTATTAATCACAGATGAGGTTCCGTCGGTTTCTACAGTGTCCAGAAAACACCTCACAAGCGAATCAGAACGACTGGATGCGGTCGAGATGTCTGAGTATAACATCAAAAAAAAACGAATCCAGATCGCCATCGAAAGACCGAAGTTTTGGGTAACCGTGTTGAATTAATAAATAACACGTAGTTGAACGATTCCAGTCTATAAATATAAAATTCAATTCAACTATGGCATTTAACTTGCCGGATTTGTCGAAAACTCTATCTTTAGGTGAGAGAGTAAGTTTTATGTGTGCTTGTTTTTTGCTAGGTTTTCGTTAACGGAAACTAACTCTTGGCTGACTGCCCATTCGTCTTTTACGTGGATGCCTAGGTGACATCGTCGTAAATCATGCGACTTCCACCAACTCCTCTATTCCATTAAATGTCTTGAAGCCGCCATCCATTAAGGTGGTCAACAACGTATGCGGCTTCGGCAGCAACTTGGGACACTGCCATCTTTCCTCATCAAAATTTTAATGTCGGGCGGGAGTGAAAGTCCCTCGAAGCCCGGGATACCCATGCTATGTCGTTCTCAGATCGTCATGAAAAACAAATGACGACTAGAACCATAAACCGATCACGACTTTTATAGATCGAAAGGGATATTGCTGCGGTGTGAGTCAGATTCTGCCAGGGCAACAGAGATTCACGGATGACGCAAATTCTACGATTATCTTGATCGACATCTCAAAGTCTAGTAGTACTACAACAAAACTTTAAACCTTACAGTGATACCATTTCTCCAGAGATGTTAAAATTAGCCACCTCGGTTGTTAGACGATAACGATTGCTTCCACTTTGTTTTTTTTACACTTACAAAAAAATCCTCCCTTGAAATTGCATCCAACTACATATATACCCAAATATACGTTGGCTTAGCTCTCTAAGCAAAAGTTCTTGTAACCATGTTTTTCCTTTTATTTTCAGAGAGCCTGGCGTAATATCGACACTAATTCACTAAGAGGATTCCTTCTTTCTCTTCCACCATTTTCATGGTCATATTTTCATATTTTCATGGCACTCTTCGTTTATTGTAGTGTGAAAAGTGTGTTCTTATTGATTACATTTGGCATGGTAAGTCATCATATTTTGCTCCAGACAACAAAGCATTCTTCTTAATAATTTCAATTCCCACGAAAGTAAACGGGCGCATGTAGTGCAGTGCTCGGAAGCGCCCAGCAACACACACGTGGAATCGATTTCCGCGCCCATGGCCCACCAAGCCTTCCATGCTTCCTGGGTCGGCAAATTGGTACCAGACTTGTCTGGGATGATAACAACACTGGCTTGATACATCGGTAGGCCACCGCGAGTCATTGTAAAGGCCAGATATGCATTTAGTCACCTCCAACGATGCTTAATGAAGTCGAATGCATGGCACATCTCTCAGGGTTTGATCAACGCCGAGAGCTTTATCTTTCATTTCTTTTATCCCACGGGGTAGGAACTATACAGTTATTCGTAACTTTGAAGTACTTGCTTCACTTGGGAGAGCGCGATAAAGCTAGTAGCCGGATTACATGAACCGTTCCCAAGCTCGGGATGGGCCATTTCAGCCCATATGCGATCGTACAATTTTCTGTAGGTATAGGTATAGCTGGATTCACTCGACTGAAATTTTGAGAGGTTTTCATATGACTTCATTTTCTAATAGTAAGCAATGTGCCTAAAAGAATGTGGTATTTGACAACTTAATCTACTGGATGAGTAAATTAACAAATTTTCCTCTGCACCGCCACTTCACTCATGAACGACGAAGCGACTAAAATAGGTAATGTGTATTGTGAAGTTGATAAACTATTTCATTACCTTCATCTTCATTATGCTCCCAACGAGTTGCCGCCTCATCTTAGCTGAGAGGTGTTCTTAGACGTCGGGCTGTGATATACAACGGAGGGATTCGTCCTACATCAGGGTCTCACAAGCTTAAAATAAGTCCGCGTTCTCATGAGGAGGTCTAGCTATAAGTTAACCGATATCAGGATTCACCATCTTTCGGCTTCCGCTCAATTGAAAATTATCAAAGGCTTTACGCTGCCTTTGTTTGTACTATTTTTAGAGACAGAACATCATCGGGTAGCTGGTTCGCCTATGCCGTGAAAGCTTAGCGTACCGAAGATTTTGGTTATCTTAGACACGGGTGGCCGTCCGACCATTCGTTATGACAGTCAACAGCTACATTCTATATTATAATCACCAGCTGTTCAATTGCCCGTTTGTGGGCGAACGTACATAGACCATTTAGTGTATGTTTAACTACCAAAGGAGATCGTGGGTAGGCTTACGACTAAACGACTGTGGGAAAGATATGCCATTTGACGGAATCGACTGAAAAACTAAGCTGTTGTTTAGTCTATATGTTTCAATCCATCTGTAGAAAGTGCTATCCAGTTAATTACCAGGTAACTCAAGCACTTATCAACATAACCCTTTTGTAATGTTACTTTTTCCACTATTTGTCATGAAGAAACAACCACGAGTGAATAACAGCCGGGTGTTAAAGAATAAATAGCAACGAAATGCCGACAAAGGATCGGAATTATCTTGGTGGGATTATGAAAGAGATAATCTTTTTTCTTTCAAATATAACTCTTCCATTCATATGACACACCGCTGGTGTACTTGTCGTGTTTTATGTTAATACAGAGTACTACAGTTGCTGTCACGGCGAGCGAGCGCTCTGCATTAGTCCACATACTGCATTAGCAATGATAGAATATATAACTATAATGACGCAAACTTGGACCCCAGATGAAAACTGCTGATGGGATCGGTAGGGTAAAAATTGGCTGAGGGAAACTCAAAACGAGGGCTTCATTGGTGGAATGAGTAACATGTGAGCTCATGTAAGTCGTAATCGTGGATTCGAGTCTGGATTGGGGTCTAACTTTTGCTAACACGCGAAGAGGAGTAGGCAATAAATAAAAAGTTATAAATAAAGATATATGTTTATATATTTTTATACAATGAAACTGATGGAGTTTGTGCAACGTAGTGCTTGCAGATGTCCAGGGATAAACACGTGGTCATTGGTTACATTTCGTGCCGCGAGCTTATCAGGTCTTTCATTCTTCCAGGGTCGACTTTGAGTGGTACTATAAGACGATAAAAGCATTAACTTGATACATCTCTAGACCACTGCAAACTATTGCATTGGCCATATAAACATTTGACATTTGAAATGCTGCGAATCGAGTGCTTGGTATATCGCCTATGGATTGATCATCGCTAAAAGCATTTCCATCTTATAAAAAGATGTGTTCCTTCCTATAAATGTGAGCCCTGCGGTAGCACACTTGCAGAGGAGCCTACACAGCGGCCTAGTATGTTGCGAAATATAACTCGTATATAATGCTGAGATATTTGCAAAACTCCGGACCGTAGGTGTATGCTAGTTTTGAATGGCTTTATAAGTACTGGTGCAGGGTAAGCGTTGGGTTTCTTAGCTGTTTTATCAGATGACATCGAATCACGATGTACGTGTAGGACTAAACGACGATTAGATGCAGCCAGTGATAAGAATAGCGGCAATAGCAGGTGAGTGAACCGGAGTATCCTCTTTATTGACTTTTTTGGTATACTGCTTATCTCTTCTATCTCCTACTTCCAGACAGGAAATGTTGGTAAGGCATTTTTTTTTCGTTTCCTTCATGTCCATTCTTTTTCTCTCAATGGCTTTTTCCTCTGAATTCCAACCGATCTTCTTGAACTGCAGATCGTTCGTATTGATGAAACGAAACAAACTCATCAATAGACAGTGCAGAAAAACATTTCCCGCTTTTAGTCGACCTCTGAATATTCCATCACCGTCATCAAAACCCATTCACGCTCATCATCACAACCACCGCAACCATCGCCATCGCCCTCATGCTTGCTCGCATCGACCGCGATACGCGAATGCTATACCAGCAAGCAGCTTGTTTCACACCACGTATTCTCATGTAACCATAAAATTTGTCTTCTCTACAGTTTAAGGTGATACTGGTAACATATTCGTGCTTAATTTTCGATGTCAGCACTACGGATTGTCTAATTATTTGCCTACTGCATTGACTTCAATACGCTTAAATAAACCTTTTACCTAGTACTTTTTACAATATGGAAAGATAGGGTTTATCGCACAAAATTCGCTACTAAAAGCAATGCTCTAATAAATTGCTCTTGAGTGACGTCTACGTCACACCAATTGCTCCTATTTCTACTTTAAATATACTGTTTTGTGAATCCTAACTCCTGTACTCCTAACGGTTTACCGCCTCATCGTGGCTGGAAGGTGTTCCCGAGTGTTGGACTGCGATGTACAACGGGAGGATTCGTCCCTCTGGCAGGGTCTCCCGAGCTGAGAAGGAGTCCGGTGTTTCCATCAGGAAGCCTAGCTAAGAGTAAACCAGTATCAGGACCCACCACCATCCTGGTATTAAAGTTGCATGGTGGCAAATCTCCCTCCGAGTCCTCGAGATTCCAGGGAACCACAATGGGTTAACCAGCAAATCTCCGAAAAATGGAGATTATGCTGGGCGCCGCACAAGCAGTGAGGATGGACCATTCAAGTATCAAGTAAGTAAATAATACAACCACAATATTGCTGAGATAGATCGATAGAACTAGCTGAGAGACAGGCGAAAGGAAGGGCCCCCATGGTGTGGTGGTGAACGCGCTACTCCCTGGAAAGGACAATAGCGCGTTCGTTCCTCACCGCATACACCTGCGGTTCGGAGTTCTGCAAATATCTCAGCATCATTGAAGTTATATTGCTGAGATATTTGCAAAACTCTGGACCGCAAGTGTCTGTGGAGGGGAACGAACGCGCTATTGTCCTCTCCGGGGAGTAACACGTTCACCACCACACCATGCGGATCCTTAGTTTCACCTGCAAATAAAATAAAATCCTTTCCGGTGAAACAAAGGACCCACATGGTGTGATGGTGAGCGCCTTACCTCCCGGAAAGGACAATAGCGCGTTCGTTCCCTTCCGCACACACCTGCGGTCCGGAGTTTTGCAAATATCTCAGCATTATAGCAGTCATATTTCGCAACATACCTTGCGATAAAAATTATAGAAGGCAGGAAATAAAAAGTAAACATAAGTAAGTAATCTGAATTGTAATCAAGTTTCTATAGCCCTCCAGGAGGATCTCACATAGTACAAAATCGTCATCTTGGTACTGCTTCTTTTATAGTAACATTATATAACTTTTAGCAACCACCTCAAAGCCAATCGACCATCAGTTGAGACGGTTCCTACTGTTCGTGAGTTGCCTCACTTTCCCTATATTGTTTTGTCGACGAAAAGCTTGAGCTTCACCAGTGGTTAATCGCTTAGTTATGGCTTAGAGGTTTTCCTGATTGCTGTACTGCGGCCAGTAGCAGTGCTTCTCTCTAAAGTGTCTCCGATGCTGAGCACACGTTCGTCGTTTACAACGGGGAATCCAGATACGCGTAAGTGCCACGAATCACTGCCATCCTGGCAACGCTATAGTCATTAGCTTTCATGTGGCGACAACACGGCTCGAATAGCCCTACCATGGCCTTCTAGAGCCAGCGAAGAGAGAATATTGCCCAATTTGAAAATTACCGTCCATATAGAGATTGTACTGTTTCGTCATAATTCTTCGCGATTCGCGAATAGGAGACATTCAAGTATTTATGTAAGTACGAATAAAGGGAATGCTAAGTCCCAGTTGCATTACTGGAAACAATCTCCTAATTCTCGGTGTTTCCAATCTTATTCCATTTGTGAATCGGCGAGAAGAAATTGAATAATTACTTTGAGGAAAGCTTTAACAATCTTTACCCCGAGTTTACGGCAATTCGGTAAAGTTCCACGCGTCAATATGAGGATTTACCGGTCAAGTGCTCGATGTCAAACTTCAATATAATAATTTTTCCAAACTTAACTACAACGTATAAAAGAACTGGATAAAAAGATTTCCTTACAATACTCATAAGGCATTTCACAGTTGGCTTTCAGATCAACGCATCCGATCCACTACGTTTTAAGTTCTCGCTCTGGAACAATCGAAAACACTTCGCTTTAATCTTCTCCCAAAATCACTTATAACTTCGTTATATCAAATATGATTATACCACCTGTAAAATTTAAATTTAATGGCCACTCATTTTTCTGAGGTATGACGGGATAAATGTATAAGACGTGGAATCAGCTGAACTCGCTCATTTAACGCCACAAGGTCACCAATCTTCCTCATCGACATGCAGGTGAGGTTTCTTAATGTTGACTATTAACGCTAACCTTTAGATCTCTTGTTGTTCCTGTACTTAATATTGTACTGTAATATTGATATTTTATCAATTTATTATTCATATAGAGGTTTAACTACCCACTACTCACGCTTGAAGTCCAGCAACCAAACTCGACGTTGCGCTGTGGACAGTTCGAACATCTTCCGCGACAGACGACTTAACCATTACATTTCAACGGCTTTGAAGTGTCCTCAAAATAATGCGATATCCTTCTACATCCTACGTTAACAAACTAGGATGAACCAGGTTTGCTCTACGATATGGCTAAACAAAACATTCCTAGGGACTAAGTACGCCAAAAAAATTCTTCTTCGAAGTGTTGGATTAATCACCCACTAATCTAATAGTTACATGATAATTGATCAATTGGATCCTTACATATGTTTTTCAGGGGCTTTAAAACAGGTTCTATAAAATTTGTCCCGACACATGGGGCTTTTGTAGGTGATCCGTTGAACAGTGGCTAAAGGTCCTCTCAAATTGTCATGTCAGTTCGAACCCTTACCAAACCACCTTCCCCAGATCGCTAGCAAGTCGATGAATCAACTCTGAACACTGAAATGCATGGATAAAGCTAGGCTTAAGAAGAACAGATCTAGCGGAATCGG
Source organism: Angiostrongylus costaricensis (assembly GCA_900624975.1). NCBI lineage: Eukaryota > Metazoa > Nematoda > Chromadorea > Rhabditida > Metastrongylidae > Angiostrongylus > Angiostrongylus costaricensis. The sequence goes on along the minus strand of UYYA01004138.1, from coordinate 33,704 downwards.
TAGCGATAACTGGAATCCCAGCGAATACTCTTCGCCGTCAGTTAGTTCGTAGCCACCTATATGACCGTCCATGTGAAACTCAGAATTGCGTAATATGCCCTTATGGCAGGGACAGTGACTGCACATGAGTTCAGGTACGATATACTTGATCTCTTTTAGTATTGCGGAGATAAATATATTGGCGAAGCGCGAAGCGGGCAGACCAATATGTATCCGTATAGAAGAGCACCTAAATAGTAAACAAAAAGTAAGACAAGGCACGCCACTAGGGATACAAAAGCATACCGGAGACGATTTTGATATAAAGGGCGCTATACTCGATCCCAAAACACCAATGGGCAAGCTTCTCGAGGGTTTTGGATAAATGCCAATAATCCATAAATAAATAGCAGGAAAGAAAGACCAGAAATAACAAGTGATCCAGCCCCGTATCTCAGAATTGATTTTTGATGTGGGGTGATGCAGTCGTCAACCGTGTGGGATTCTGAGCGGCTATTTTTCCTCGGTGGAAGCCAGGTAAGAAACAATGTTTTTCGAGAAGCCGGTGACCGTATAATTATCGTTCAGATTTTCATTTTTCTGTTTGTGCTGTTGAAGCATTTGACCTAGTAAGTTGCGTATTAGTGTACCCTTCCAGGCTCTCAAGAAGGCGATACTGTTATACCTTTTTATTTTCTGCCTACTATAATTTTGCGGCAGGGTACTAAGCGAAATACAACCACAACGTTGCTGAGATATTTGCAAAACTCTGGACCGCAGGTGTCTATAGTGGAGAACGAACGCGCTATTGTCCTTACTGGGGAGTAACGCGTTCACCACCACACCATGCGGGTCCTTTGTTTCGCCTGTCTCTCAGCTGTTTCTATCGATCTTTTTTATCGACAGGCGAGACATCTCAGCTATTTCTATCGATCTTTTTTATCGACAGGCGAGACATCGAGAGACAGGCGAAACAAAAAAACAAAGGACCCGCATGGTGTGGCGGTGAACGCGTTACTCCCCGGAAAGGACAATAGCGCGTTCGTTCCTCACCATAGACACCTGCGGTCCAGAGTTTTGCAAATATCTCAGCAACGTTGAAGGCTATACTGCCGAAACGTCAGCTACCGTTGTGTTGTATGTGCTCTGTGTAAGGAATTGAACTTGTGCTGAATAACAACCTCGCGATTGCTGAAAAAGAGAACGAGACATTTATAGTCCAATGCCGAAGTTAATAGAAAGTCGATCTTGGGACTAAAAACATTGCCTTGAGGTATAGGTCGAAGATTCATTTATTCCCTTCGGCGATAACACATGGCTCATAGCACAGGGATTGACCAACTCAGAATACTACATGGTCTGTTATCTATGAAGCATTTAGTCGGCAGTTCTGGTAGTGAAGTCGTTGACGATTCTCTATGGACTCTGAACTACACAACCAACTCGCGCGCAAGTGGGTAGGCTAACTAAAGCTCCAATCGAGTTGGATATTGGCACTTGTAACGGAATTATAGTTCGCAATTTACTCCTCCAAACATTCGCGGATATCAAACTGAGTTTTTCATTTATTAACCCTCGAACAACTATGTGATATCCATAGGAGTCGCACGATTCGAAAATGATGGTCGTTCCAACTTTAAATTGACCTATCTCAGCTAGCAGTGAATCTTATTCATTGGAATAAAATTGAAGTGGACCGCCGACACGTACCATCGGCTCTGATGAAGAGGAAGAAGTGGAAACATGAGCCAAGCAAAGTGAATTTATCTACCAAGTGTAACCTCAACATTTAGAACACACGCAGTGAAAACCACTAGAATGTATAAAATTTCGTCTACAGAATAAAAGTCCTCAATAGCTCAAAAGACCGACTTTCTATAAACCAGGGCATAGATAGTCGATATATTCATTTATATGGTCTTATAAACTGATCTTCTTTAGCTGATGCGAGGTTGGTATAGGTCCTCGTTGTCGTTGTCGTTGTCGATGGTGTTGGGTCGATGGCTGAGGTTTCGGCGATCTCGCCTTCCTCAGAGCTTGGACGTATTTTATATAAGAATACTTTAATGATTCGGTGGAAAAAAGAAAAAAAAGATCCTAGCGCAGGAATCGAAAACATCAACGCGCAAAACTCTTGAGGCGTTTTGGATAAATTTCAAAAAACCAAAGATGAACCGGAAAGATGAATTCCTCATTATCACACGTAACCTGGCGCCCTATTTCAAAATGATATTTTCACCCAGGGGTTTGCCTTGCTCGCTACCCCACTTGAACAACGCGTGGGCCAGTCCCACACGTAACATCACGGTGAGTGGCCTTTCTGTTCAATGTGGCGCCTATTCAAAAGTTTGATCTTCATTAATACTTTAGTCTTTTTCCACCGAATAATTAAAGTATTCTAATGTAAAATACGTCCAGGCTCTGAGGAAGGCGAAATTACCGAAACGTCAGCCATCGACCAACAACACCAACAGCGACGACAACGACAACGAAGACCTATACCAACCTCGCATCAGCTAAAGAAGATCAGTTTATAAGACCGTATAAATAAAGGCCCTCTTATTTTACCAGGATGAAGTGCTGATGTGCTGGACCATGTGACGTATGCAATACTTTCCCCACTCCATAGCCTAAAACCATATATTTTGAACGTGAAATTAAATTAACAACCAGAATTCCGTCCAGTAGGATACGTTGGTGTGCCCCAGTCCACTGCATCTTTTCACCATTGCCATTCCTCTATGGAATGCTTTCTAAAAAATTGCGGTTCACTTACCAATTTTTCAAAGTTTCAATCCTAAACATACTTATATTTGAAAAACACCGTATGAAAACTGTGTATGCAATTAAAGCGATAGAGTAGTCTCTGCTACAAATCTCAGAACTACTTAACTCCAGAGATCCTCTACGGGTCGAGGAATCATCGTCAGTTAGCGAAAACCCCGCTTTGCCGTGAAAGGGGCAATAATTTCCCAGGCGATGACACTCACGTAATTTTAACATAAAGATCAAATATAGACAGAAAACGAACGTGTTCTTGTTTGAGCAGAGTACTTGAGACTTTTTTTTTAAAAAATCATTTGCTTCCGTCCGAACCAAAAAATGCATCCTTTATTGTTCTGTTTGGCACTTATCATAGGGTCACTGCTTGGAAAATATAACTAAAGACAGCTGGAAGAGATCAAACCAAATTTGTGGAATATCTTGGTCATAAGCATAGTTACTCTTACATGCTAATATGAGTTAGTCTCTCCAACAGACATTTCCATTATCCATAAATACTTACATATAAACAAACATATGTACATGTATCTATATGTATATACACATGTATCTATATGTATACATACATACACATATATATTACACTTCCCAACGGTTTACTGCCTCATCGTGGCTGGGAGGATTTCCTGGGTATCGGGCTGGGATGTACAGCGGAGGTTCCATCCTCCACCAGGGTCTCCCATACTGAGAAGGAGTTCCACGTTTCCATCCGGAAGCCTAGCTAAGAGTAAACCAATACCAAGATCCACCACCGTCTTGGAATCTTCCTTTGATCCACAGGGGCGGCGATTGCCCGTAGTGGTGACGATCTGGAGCAGGCTTTGAGTAGGCGGACTTCAGGATTCCAGAAAGCCACGAGTGCTAAACCAGCAAAACTCCGAAAAAACGGAAATTATGCTACGACCCGCACATCCATTGAATACGGCCATTCAAGTATCTAAGCATGTACGAACTATAAAGTCATGCACACATAGCCAACAGGATTCACACTCGTCAAGTATTGTGTGCCATCTGCAAATCATACTTCTACGGCTAAATTAGTGCCCAGCAAACGATTTGGCCTCATGCCATGTTGCTACTTGTAAATGTTTAATTGTGAATAACTTTCGTCTATTTCTAGTGATATTCTTACAGTAATGGTTTATGTGAAGTCGTTTCCTGTTCTTCGTGGCGTTGCCGATTTTGCTGTGGCTGTGATTGCATGCATACGAAAGCCGCCTAATGTCTTTGAAGTTGAATGATTTACATCTGTACAAAATATAGGCGATGAAAGAATAAACTGAGTATAGCATGTTTACTGCCGTTGAAATTTCATTCACATCCGTCAAGGTCATGGGATCTTAAAGTATTGTTTTCACAGTAAGCGTACTCTATAGTAAGTCAGTTGGCAAACAGGTAGTAGCAAGTTATATTTACTCCTTAGTAGCTGTTGTACGTTTAGCTGTATTTATTCCCGGAGATAGTAGAATTTTGTCTCTAATGTTTATCTATGAGGCGTGTGTGGCGCAGTGGTCAGAGGAGCCCTGCAATCGGCTGATTAGTACTAGACTTGTATTGGAGGTTAGCAGCACCGGCTCAATACATCGGTAGGCCACCGCGAGTCATTGTAAAGGCCAGGTATGCAATCACCTCTAACGATGCCCGATGAAGTTGAATGCGTGGCGCGTCCCTCAGGGATTTATCAACGCCGTAGAGCCTTATCCTTTACCCTTTTAATGCTCAATTTTCGACGGATAGCAGTAATGAGCTGAGTAGTGTTTTTATGAGAGTTCGCATCTTTTAAATCGTGTCCGCTGTGTAGCTAAGTTAGTCTTCGGGTTTCTTTGTAACCTAATCTAACTTGATATTTTTTCCTCTGCTCTATTTTTCTTTCTTTCTTTCTTTTTCTCCACGTCTCCTCGTATACAACGTAGAGAATCCAGGATGTTATCGCTCAAAAAGAGGCCTCTAATCAGAAAACCAAACTCAAAACCACCGACAAGCGACTCCGACGATGAAAGTGACAGGGAACCGGCTGATAAGTTACCAGTTGTATCCACGGATTTCAAAATTCCTTGGAGAAAAGAGAAAGTAGGTTTTTTTGCCTTAGGGTTTTTGCCGCCTGTACAACAGGGATTTATGAGTGGTGTTCTTTAGTCGAAAGTTGTCCTCGGTGATTTCTTTGTTTTGGATAACACTGGAAACAATAAAGAGTCGTGTTCACAATCTACAGTTCCCGAAGCAGATGATGTTGTGGATACACCAACAGTCGCAAAGAAGCCCGACCTAGTACTCGTGGATGAAAGTATTCAAAAGGTTATGAGTTTTTCCGTTTCCTTTTTCTTCCTTTCGTTTTTCACTTTTGAATTGATGCGTTTTCGTTCAGTTTTCACTTTCACAACCACAATTGTTCTTTTAGTTGTTAGATAAGGCAGTTTGTGGACCTTCATTCGAGAAAAACTACGCTGGAACTGCAAAGCTCATTGGAAATAGGGCTGCGAAAAGGCTGCGGAAGGTGAGTTCTCGAAAAATTCAACGTTTCTTATGAGCCGTTGTGGAAAACTACTTTTGGTTATGGTCATATTGAGTTTTTAGTTGAGTTAAGCAATATAAGAAGTTATTTTTCTGGACACCATCCTTTTTCGATGTTCTATCTTTTATCACTAATGTACATTAAATAGTTTTTGGCGTTTTGACCCGAATAGATTTAACTAAACCGAATGTTATATATATACAACTCATAAAGGATAAAGCTCTCGGCGTTGATCCCTAAGGGATGCGCCATGCATTCGACTTGATAAAGTGTCGTTGGAAGTGACTGAATGCATATCTGGCCTTTACAATGACTCGGGGTTGCCTACCGATGTACCGAACCAGTACTACTATGCTCCGAGACAAGTCTGGTACCAATTTGCCGACCCCGGAGGAATGGAAGGCTTGGTGGGCCATGGGTGCGGGATCGATTCCACATGTGGCTCGCACTGGCCCCTTCAACCACTGCGCCACATGCTCCCTATTACATATATATATATACATACATACATACATACGTACATATATATACGTATATACATATATATACATGTATTGTGTATATACATATATATATATATATATATAAATGCATACACCTAATGCACGTAGGGCACGTGTGGCGCAGTGGTCAGAGGTACCCTGCAACACGCGTGCGTGGGACCTATCTCTGCGATCCGGACCCACCAATCCCTCTATCCATTGCTGCTATAAACGTGAATCCTTTACAATGCATTTGATAGCTAAGTGACATACAGAATTATTTTTGCAGCTGGAACGAGAAAAGACAAAAGGACGTGATTGGTTCGATCTTCCTGCCCCTGAACTAACTGATGAGACCAAAGCTGATTTGGAACTACTTCAAATGCGAGCTGCCATTGATCCCCTTGCGTTTTATCGCCGAAACGATCGCTCTGTTCTTCCGAAATATTTCCAAGTTTGTTGACTCTCTTACACGTTGGCGTACAGACTACTTTGATTTCATAGTTTTCTTGGTCCAGTTATGATATTATTAATGCAAAGGGGACAGAAACATATGTATAATGAAGCACAGATTTTGTCTTGCCGCGATCGCATAAACTTCAGCCGGTGTTTAATTTATTAGAACTAGCTCCTGTGAAAGGAACAATTATCTCTATAAATTCCATGTGACAAATACTTTCATTCGTATCTTAAGGTTGGCCGAGTTGTCGATGCCCCTGAAGACTTCTATTCCGGCCGTATGACTAAAAAGGAGAGGAAACGGACCATGCTTGATGAATTGCTATATAATGAAGCATTTATTCAGTCGAAGCGAGAAAAGTTAGTTTACTTACTTAGTTCACTTACTTTTTCTATCTCTATATGTTCTTCTTTCCGGTTTGATTTTATAGATTTTTATGCGAATTTTGTTGATAAGACAATGAAAATTATTACAACATCGAACTGACGACAACTTCTGCTTTTTATATTTCTCCTTATAGTACTGCTTATTCTCGCAATAGTTCACCGCCTCATCGTGGCTGAGAGGCGCTACTTGGTGTCCGGCTGCAATTTAGATTCATCTCTCAGCACTCTCCCAAGCTGAGAAGGAGTACGGCGTTTCCATCAGAGGCCCACCTAAGAGTAAACCAATACCATGGTCCACCACCGTCGTGGTATCAAACTAGTCACATGGTGGCAAATCTTCGCCTTGCTACGCAGTGGGTATTACGCTGTACAATTTTAGGCATTGAGGCAACTGATCAAGCATCAATCAAATCTAGTGTTAGTTTTCCATGGATTTCGTGGGTAATAGATGCACTGTGAGCAACGGGGACATTTTCATTATCTGCACAGCATAAAGGTTATCTCAAATGCCAATGTTCAAGCCCTTTATGAAGCTGAAAACCTTTGGAATTTTATGTAACCTTCTAGCAGGACTCAGTGAATAGGAGGGCTGGTATATTCCACTTAGACTTTACTATCTGCGAAAATAAGATCCTGTCATGAAATATGGATGAAAGCAAAGGGTAAACAAAGTTTGTTTTCCATATATCTTGATACCATTGCTAACTATTGGAAAACCTCGTACACAGTCGTTTTGACAAAATATGTGACCCACATTGTCGTTAGAGGTCACACATGAAGCGCAAAACCTTCGACGTTGATCAATCCCTGAGGGAAGCGCAATGTATTCCACTTTATCAACTACCGTATAAGTGATTAATTACATATTTGTACAATAACTTGCAGTGGCCTACCGATGTATCAACTCAGCGTTGTTATTCTCACCACCAAGTTTGATACCAATTTGCGGGCCTCGGAAGATGGACTTGGTGAGCCTAGAGCACTGGATCGAACCGGTATTTGATCCAATCGGTGTCTCAGGATACCTCTAACTGCTACATACACGCAATCTACGTCAAACAAGTGCTAAAATCTCCAAGGCAGGAGGAACACAATTCAAAATGGGCTTTGCGAATTTGGATTTATTAGAACATCCTTAGCGCGATGAAATGGCCTGGTCGTATTTATAATCACAGGACAAAATTTTGTGTTTACTTGGGTGGTCCAGCGAAAATGCATAGTGGAGCACAACTACAACTTTTACATGGATAGAAGAGAGCATGCGACGCTTTCGGGATTGTATAATAAGGCACCGACCAACTCACAGATTCGGATCTCCGCGCTCACCTATCGAGTTCACAGTTCAAATGCTTTGTTATGCAGTTGATATGTGTGCAGACAGTTGAACTCTGTAAGACTTATATACAAAATACAAAACTTAAGGACTTTGTGCCTCACACACACACATCACTTAATCAAGCTGGACTTCAAATACACCTGAGGGACGAAAGGAATTTAAAGAAATTTGGTCTATATGTACTTCTTGTAGCGTTCTTATTGTCGCTCGTTTTTATTATGATTAGTGCTATTCATTTAGAAGCTGAGATTTTGTCTGAAACATGCAGTTTCGGTTTTGTAAATGAAGAACTGTAAATGTCATGAAACATAATTGTGATACTTTTTAGTAGACACTCATCCTTAGTCAGTAGAGCGTTCTGTGTTGGTTTTATTCTCTGCTACAATTTTGATTTTATTTGTATTTGTTTATGTTAATTTTTTAGATTCAAGGCCATTCAAGAGCGTGAACGAAAGAAGAGGCGAGGCACTTTTCAACATTGGAGGACCCGTCGGAGTCAGAAGGAAAAACCTGAAAGATCTAGTAGTAAAAAAAATATGAGGTAGTCACATGCGATTCTACGCTGTTTTATGTGTATTTCTATGATTTGGTTCTTTTATGGTTTGATATTCATGTTGTTACTAGAAAAAGAAAATTTTGCAAGTCATTATAGCTTGAATACCATTACTATTTGTATCAGTACGCATTGGCATTCAAATACTGATTCATTGATGCCGAAACATAGACAAAAAGTGAGGTTGTGCTTAGTTCTTCGTATCTGGCAGTATGAGAAATGTCGAATCGGTTAGGCACGAGGCTGTGTGATACATATACAGGTTGTGCACATCAATTTAAACGCGGAAGGAGACCAGAATTATACTACCCTTAAGACGCTTTTGAATTAGATTTAAGGCTTTCGTTTATATATGGTCATAGTCATGCTTACGTCTGTCGGTGTGGTTGCGTATATTAGGATTGTGTCCTAGATGTCGATTTGGGTAAAAACCAGCATTCAAGTGGTCGAGAAGTACCTCGGACGCGATCCTTGATGACTTCCAATAACCAGGGCTTAGACTATCCTCTATTAGCACATAGGTGTGAGACTTCTCGTCGAAAACAGCAGTACTTTTCTGGTCCTTCGAGAAAATTGGTGCGTTGACAGCTGTGGAGTGGAGAAATGAAAACTGCACGTATGCCAACTAAGGTTACCTGCACCATCGTGGTGAAGATGTTCCAGGCGGTATTTGATACATTGGCACTTTGGTGATCACAGCTGAGATTTCCCTACAGATTTATTCTCATGGTTACGAATAGGTACTAAGACAACAACTTTCATATATGACGATCATTGAAGAAACAAACCAATGGAGAATATGCTCGCTACGATAGTCTATGATGTCGAGGCGTTCTTACAAATTATATAAGTGTAACTTTGAAGGAATGCATCTCATATGATGCTATTCTATTCCAAACATAACAAACGTGGCGCATTGATTCCAACCGCACTAAGGTCAAGTGGGAGGTCCGCATTTACCTCAACGTTTTTTTTTCCGATGATTTTTTGGTTGCAAATGGGACGCGGTGAATTAATATCGACTCATTTTTTGTGATCGTGTATTTGACATGGACTGTTTAGAGAATTGGGATGAGTAAGCCACTTTAAACATTTGCCTTTTGCCATAACTTGTGACCCGAATGGTATGTGGAGATCCGACTGGAACTTCGGTACTCTTCTATGAAACTAAATTTCGAAATGTAAACTGATTCCTCTCTCATTTACAAACACAATAAAGAGTCGCAGTAACCGTTTACCACCCCCTAATCTGGCTCTGTGTGACCAGAGATAATTCAGTCCTCCAATATTGAGAAAACACCTCAGATCGTAGTGAACTTTGTTCAGCCCAATGAAAGCGGAGAATCTACAAATCATTGTGAACAAGAAGAAGCTTCCTTATTCTGGTATTGTAGCATTCTATTGTTGAGGAAATTCTGATTTATTGTAGCCGACAGATGTAGTTTTCTTTCCATCAATCGTTGTGTTTCGAAAATCGCAGCGAATGAACCAGGGCGGTTTGGTCCAGTATGACATCATTGCTGCTGCTTTTATGACTTTGAAACCTGAGAACGGTTCTCAGTCCTTCGAGCATCTCGACTCCAGAAAACAAAACTTTGGGGAGTTACGCAGACACTTAGAGGATTCGATTAGAGTTTGTTGTGTAATACTCTGAAGTTTTCAACTGCTCAAGTGACTTCAGTTACCTAGAAATTATCTGAAACCAGTATGGGCCTGCATGATTCCATACCGACTCATAAATAGAGCGCTGAAAAAACAGTCCTCAAATATTTAGATTGGTCAGCCACATAGATTTAGGGGTCACATACAAATGCTGGCTATTTATCTTAAACGATTTCTCGCATGAGTTTGTTCGTGAAGTTTACTGAACATGCTGAACATGCCATTTGAACATTTGAAATTCAACATTGGGAACATCTAGGTAAGATGACTTGTTAAACCACTAATGCAATTACATCTGTACTCGATGCAGTTTTAGTGCAGACGTATACTCGAGGTTAAAAAACTACAGCTTGTATCTAGTAAAGGATAAGTGTTTGCAAACTGGTCGTTTGTCTATGTTTCCATACAGGTCATATTACAAAACATTCTTCACTTCCCATTCTCAACAGCTTTCGCTTGTTTTCTGCCCAAAAAAGAAGTTTGACCTGAAATTTTTACAGTCCACGAATTTACTATTTCACATGTGCAGCCTACATCTAAATGGTAACTAATGGTAATACGAAACACAAGAATGAAGTCGGAGACTTAACAAGAAGTAGGATAAATAATAATAGTAAAGCTGTCGGCGTTGACCAATTCCTGAGGGATGCTCCATGCATCCAACTTCATTAAGCATCGTTGGAGGTGGTTAAATGCATATCTGACCTTCGCAATGACTTGCGGTGGCCTACCGATGTATCGAGCCAGAGCTAACCTCCCAGCCAAGTCTGGTACCAATCTGTTGGTCCCGAAAGAAAGGTTGGGTTAGTGAGTTTGTTGCTCGAGATCAATCCCATATGTATTGCTGAATACCTCTTACCGCTGTTCTACACGCGCCCTCACTCCAACAAGTGGAATATGCAGTAAAATATGGTATATAGTAACGTATACAATACTGAAAGCAAAGTCCCCTTTGCAGCTAAAGATCAAGCGCTCTTCTATAATCTCGTTAAGTTATCAACTCCTAAGTCCTCTAGTTATCGAGAAATTGTCGAAAGTTGTTGGAAGAACGAAAGAACGTATGTGAGCCAAAGTCCAAAATTTGACAATTGAGTGTTATTTCATTATCAACCACAATGAATCGTGGTAAATTATGGAACAGATGGATATAAGAATTGCCGGAATAAACTGAATACGAGTTGCGAAACTTTTCCAAATAGTGACAACAATGTTGTCGCAAGGTAAACCATAGAAAGGTATAATTGGTAATTGGATGACCCGTCCTTAGTGGTTGTGTTCTCGGAGTTTTGTTGGTTTAGCGACTGTGGTTCCCTGGAGTCTCGATACCAGCCAAGTCTTACCCAGATCGTCATGACCTCAGGCAGGTGCTGGTCTTCTGGTTTAGGAGATTTGCCACCATGCGAATAGTTTGATACTACAACGATAGTAATTCCTGGCATTGATTTACTCTTAGTCGGGCTTCCGCATGGAAACGTCAGACTCCTTCTTGGAAGCGGTGTAGTTCATTAAGCGCTGGTATCCGGGTTAGATGGTGGACATGTTGTTCGCAATCAACATGGAATTAGGCTTCGACCAACGGGGCGGCCACGCAAAATTTGTTTTGAGTTGGTATTGAGTAAGGACCATGTGCAATGCATTTGAAGTCGAACTCCACCTTAAGCGGCCTTCATTCCTACTTCATTGGTACTTCAAATTTCTTTTAGATGAAATAGTATTTTGATATCGTTTTCCTCAGTAATATTAGAAAACAAAGCACCTCAGAATACTGAGTACAAGAAATTGTTAAGATATATCTACAAAGTGAGAGCGGATAGCATAGTGGTAGTGATACCGATCATCACGAGCACGCTGCTGGTTCCATACCGCACCAGGCTCACCAGGCCTCGCATATCTCCAGGGTCGGGAATTTGGTACCAGACTTGTCCAGGAAAAACCACTCTGCGATACAAATGAGAACGCTCCATTTCGGCTATTTCAGGACTCCAGGGAGAATCGACTCGGCCAGCACTCTACGACGTCCACGTTGAAATAGAAATCCTTAAGCAGCAGCCGAAGGCATGAGTAAATGTTGGAATACCTTCGTGGATGATTAATGCGAAGGAACTAATCGAATTTGAAAAGTGCAGGGATCCGCACCATAGACGTGATGACGGGCCGAGTAAAATAAAAAATGTCTACAAAACTCTTGAGTTAACTCACAGAAGTCAACAAAAACTGGCAGTACAATTTCATAATACGTATATTGTAACCAGGCTAACTCAAAGCCTTCTTAGCCTGTGTTCCAAAAGCAAACTTTTTGCAAACTCTTAAAGCTCACGTGTTCTTTTCCTTTCGAACCCTATTCGAAAGATTACACCTATGTTTCGAAACCGACCTTCCCTAAACCTCGGTGTGATTAATCAATATGTATTCTTTCTTGATAAGCTTACACGAGGTTGATAAATATATTTATTTTCGGCTAACGTTTCGACGTCTTCGTCTTCCTCAGAGCCGGTGATCCGAGTCGATGGTCCATGCTTGTTGTTCAGTGATGTATGTCCGGAAGAAATACAAGTTATTACCACCGGACATTGTCATTATATATCCACCATCAGCATCGTGTATAAAAGGGCATCACTGAGTGAGGATGCCTCATTCGAGAAGATGGCTCGCTGAGGAAGATCTGGCTCGACAGGAAGGCGAAGACGCAACGTCGAGGCGAACAACAAGCATGGACCATCGACTCGGATCACCGGCTCTGAGGAAGACGAAGACGTCGAAACGTTAGCCGAAAATAAATATATTTATCAACCTCGTGTAAGCTTATCAAGAAAGAATACATACACCTATGTTGTCATTTCTTTGCATGTAACGCTTCGAAATTTCCCTCTGTTCAGCGGAGTTGTCACATTGCTTTCTAACGGCAGAGAGGTCGTTGCCGTTATTAGAAAGGCCTAGTACTGATTAAGAAAACCATTCTGATCCACAGCACAGCGGCTCGCGATTGTGTTAGGACGAGTTGAGAACGCCATAGCACGGCTATCTCGAGATTCTAGAAGAAACCGCATTCGATCGGCATTCAAGATGACCAAAAAAGTCTTGGGTCTAAACCCATGTACTCACGGCACTCTGCATCTGGAACTTCTTCAGACATTGTTTTTATAACGCCACTTTGATATCCTAGACTTATGGCCCACATGTTCCCCTCTGTGGCAAAATACAACATCGAATAAGACTGCCTACAAGGCACTAAAGATAAAAAATGCTGCCATTTAGCAGATGGAAGATGGTCCCATTTCTATTCTAGGTGAGAACACTTCGCCTGACACATACATAGCCCGCCGTGAGTCACATGTGACTCGCGCCAACCGCACCGCTCTGCAACAGGTACTAGCTACCGTGTTCATCAGCAAGGTTATCGGTTCTATTTAGTCGGTAAAGAATCAAACTTCTCATATGTTGGTAATTGGCTTATTGGTAAGGTTATATGAGGTTTCTGTAATTCCAGCAGCTTCATCGCAGGAAATAACTGCTGTGGATAAACAGATGGAATGGGGCCAAATGTTAGCTATAATAAAACTAGCTCATATAAGTTTATCAATGAAGTGACACATTAATTATTTTTCTCAACGTTAGGCAAAACAGATATTTAAAATATGTCTTTGCGCAGTAAAGACATCCTGGCACGTTCCTCACAATTTAACGACGGTTTTGTTGCTAATGACATGATAGATAATGAAGCGTTTGGCTTGATCAACCCCTGGAGGGTGCGTCGTGCATCCGATTCTGTTCACAGCATCGTGATAGTCCCTAGATGCATATTTGCCCTAGACAGTGAGTTATACATGACTCATTTGGTACCATGAGCGCTAATACTAGTGACGAGGATTTACTTCATTGTGCATCCATACGTTGTCCATTTCATCGACTCTCATGAAATTCTGTCTCACTCCATTGCCAGTCCACACTGCATTTTCTCATCAGAAGAAAAGCAGTGTTATCAGCTTTTGCTCACCAACGACGTTAGTTGAGAATGCCCAACTAGAAATATTTCGTAGAGATCTCAAGTAATTTATCCGTAACTGGGTGTTCGTCATTCAGTTCAGCTCAGTGATAGGAATACAACAAAAACAGCAATACAGGCTGGGAAAGTGTGTGACAACGTCTCAACGAAGATCGCGATAGTTTTCTCAAAGGACTCTTTGAGGGTCATCTCCTTCGTTAAAATCGTAATGTCAAGGATAAGCCTTATCACCCTCTTTCTAAAGAATACCCAAACGGTAAGGCTCATACGGTGGTCGATTACATTCCTATAATATTTGAAGTACAAAAACTCGGAATAGAAACTTACTATTTGTATTAAGCACTTTCCTTTTTCCTATAATCAGTTCGACAGGTTTCGGCAACCATGTTTAGGATTAATGGTTTAAATCTATTTAAAAAAGGAACCCGCATGTAGCTCCGTGATTAGAGGCGCTCCGCGATGCACAGACGGTGGTTGATTTGATCTCGCGCCCCGGAGTCAGCAACCCTTCCATCCGTCCGGGATCGGCAAATTGGTACAGGGCTTGTCCGGAAGGGTAGCAGTACTGACTCGATGCATCGGTAGGCTACCACTCGCCATCGTATAATAGACCAGAAATACCTTCATTCACCTAACTATGCTTTTGATGAAGTTGAATGAATTGGCTCATCCCTCAGGGACTGATCTAAATGTAAACAACTTCATAGAAAAAGTACTGGTAAGCACTGAAGTCACTGAAAAGATGTTTGTTTCACTACGTTTCAATTTTTTCTAGTGATGATTAAGGCAGTTGCTCTAAACCACGGATTTGAAGCCTGATTGATCTCATTCGAAACTGAATGTCCTGGTCAAGGGCTGATATGATCACTTGTTCGATCATAATCTCAACGATGCTGAGACAATTCTCCATATTCTTATTGAACAAACACGAGGTGTTACTTTATCCTTTATTCCGGTTAAGCTGACGTTTCGGCAGTATCGGCCTCTTTAGAGCCTGAAAGGGAAGGGATTTTCATATTTCTATCGGTATTATTGAATTTGGCTTAGGGTTAGCTGCTCCAAACTGTGAAGAAGGTGATATGCCGAAAGGTCAGCTTTACCGGAATGAAGAATAAAGTAGCATGTCATGTTTGCTCAACAAGAATACCGAGAATTATTTGATCAATGCCGGGGTTAATAGAGAGCCGGTTGTGGAGTTTACTACAAGATGAACTGACGTCATGCGTGCTTAACACTGGTCACCTTATAAGTCTTGCGGACAGTGTCAGAAGGATATGTGCGAATACTAAATATTACTCTATCTGTTAACTTTTTATTTACTACCTATTACAATTTTTTATGGCAGTGTATTATGTGTGATACAACCACAATGATGCTGAGATATTTGCAAAACTCAGACCCCAGTCTCGCCTGGGGTCTGGAAACTCAGTTTCGTGAATACCACAGTATTACTGAGGTAGTGCTTCACATAATACTCTGCCATAAAAAAAATTATAGGTAATAAACAAAAAGCTATACATTATTCGACCATCGGTTCTCGTCCGTATCACACCATCTGTCCACACATCCGTTCGGCGAACAGTGTCTAGAGTAGGGGCCAAGGAGAAACCGGTCCCATCCACAAGAACGTCTCTCGCGTATCATCGATCCACCTATTTTGCTTCACTCACGATTTCTTTACTCTTAACCTTCTCAATAACTTTACTCTTAACCTCTAAACCTGTTGACCATCTCTGAGTTTGAGCTTCATCTGGTAGATTTAGCTGCGAAAACACTAAAACTTCCCCAGTTTTCCTACAATACCGCATATTTTAATAGCCTGCAAGACTAGACAGTAACGGATCGCACCCAAGGCTCTCAGCTGGTTTCGGAGGTTACTGTTAGCTGGATTACTGGGTGAAATGTTGAACTAGTTGAGGTGATGAAACAAAGCATAGTCATTACTAGAAAGAAAAAGAGCAGTCTAGGTGAACGACTGCCTTTTATCAGCAAGTAGTATAAGCAACCATACAGTTTGAGTTCCACGTCAACCGATCCAACTTTACCATATTGTAATCATCGTTTCCTAAAAGGAGTAAACATGTTAAACATCAAATAAGTAGAATTACATGCTATAATGTTAACTTTTCTTACTTACTGCTTACTATTACTTTTCTCGGCAAGGTATGATGTGAAATGATGCTGAGGTGTTTGCAAAACTTCGACCCCAGGCCGGATCGAACCAGCGACTACCTTTGCCATTGGCTCACGTGTTATCCACTGCACCACTGAGGCCGCTCATTGGGATTTCTCTCAGCCAGTTTTGTACCTATTAAATGCCATAGATCTAAACGATGCAAATCTTGGCGCAAAACTCTCGATGAAAGAAAAAAGTTGTGAATCATTTTCCGATGAATCACGAGATTCGGTGTAATTACGGACATAGGAAACGCTTTGACCTGAAGGGTTATTCATTAACCTTAACATTACTGTTTAACTTACAGAGTACAAGTGTTCTTGTTGCTGCTGATGTTATTGCGATGGTTCTTATCGTCGGTTTTCGTTGTTCTAATCCGATTCATCACCTCCAGTTCACTCTATGGTCCTCGAGATTCAGTTCTGGAATTGAATACTAGCTCCTTTAGTTCAGCTGTTTATAATTCGGTAAGGAGTTCTTATGGTTCGTTTCAGCAAATAATCTCAGGATTTCTACGATTTTACAAGAAAATCTATAGGAAACCGCACATTTTGTTGAGTTTTACTCGAGTTGGTGTGGTGCATGTATCGCGTATGCTCCAACTTTCAAGAGTTTTGCCAGGTATGAGAGTCTGATGTCGATATTTTACTTCAGAAATCCTTCTTACCTTAAATAGCAAATTATTTAAGTAGGTTAATAAGTAAGTTGTAAAGTAGGTTACATTGGTGATATGATGAATTCGTATGAAGGAGATATCAGCACTTTTCGACATCACATTGCTGACTGCGCTTTAGGATTTTGGGACTTTATCTAAGGAAGGATTCCTCCACTGTAGGGCTATCCAAGTTGGGAAGTAGTACGGCATTATTTTCTTGAGAACATGTTATGGAGCTCCACTGAGGATCTGTAATCCTGGAAAAAGCCCGGTCGCAATGTTCTTCGGGTTCTTGAGTGAAAGCTACTTCCATTGGCGATGTCTTCAGAAAAGTATGTCATCCTTGACGACTTGACAACGTCATGGTAGGCAACCTGTTGGTTCAAAGAGACGGCTGTTATTCGATCAGCGAAATACCAATCGTATAAGAATTGTTCTGGAGCTTTCTCCTTTTTAGAAATGGGCCATGTGACCATAAGACTATCCAAGTAGATTGGGAAGATGATAGGAAGCGTATGCGTAGCCGGCCTATTGAAAAGCTATTGAAACAAAGTTTTCTACGAATGATTCATTTAAGGGGTTTAAATGTTTTCTTTTTAAGACATTTGATGTTATGGAAGCCCTTTGTGGAAGTCACCGTGGTCGATTGTGCGGATGATTTCAATCTACCATTGTGTCGCGATCATTCAGTAAATGCATTCCCCACTATTAAAGTGAGTTCTTTCCATTACTTTTTCTCTTCTTCCACTTATTCGTCTTTTCACCGCTGCTTGTTTATTAAGTACGAGTTTTTGGAGCTTTTAGTTTAAGGATCCTGATTCTGCCAGTGTATGTTGAAATGATTCCTGTACTTTTTCAGTACTTTAAACATCATGCATCAAACAGAAAGGATGGCGTATTGTACGAGGGAAATAAATACGACGTAGATAAAATGGAGCTGGATGTAGCTGGGCTCGTCCAAGCGGATTTCGAAAACCAGCAACATCACTTAAGGAAGATATTCCACTCAATCAAGAGGTACTCATTCCCAAACATTGGCTGCTTTATCAGTTTTCCCATTATTCAGTTTGTATTTATCTCTGATGTTATATCATTTACAGTTCGGATAGTTTTACGAGCATATGGGAATCTGCTGGTCCAGCAAATTTCGTCGGAATTGCAGTTCAGGAGGATCCTTCTACGATGGCATGGGCGGTGAGTCTTGATTATGAGTGAATTACTTCCTAAGGTTTTTCCTACTTAATTGGAGGTTCGTCCACCCAACAGGTAATGTTTCAGTTGCTAATAAATATAGGGCATACCGGCATTAAGGTGAAGATCACTTTTATACTACATAGAATTTTGAAATTAATAGAAGGAGCTTGTCTACTAACGTTTATCGTAGTTTTCACCACCAAGTTGACATGAACTTTAGCTTATATTAATAGTTTTACTTTCCTTTTGTGTTTATTTCATTTTGACCTATATATTCATCACCGTATTTATTGATTGAATACGTGCCCAAAAGTTTTTTCTTGGTCACATCTGTTGTGCTGATCCCAGCACTTCTCACATTCGATTCCTATCCTCGCCGTTTTCACCTACGAAGGTCTTCCAGCTTTTACGTATGGCTTCGGATGCTGAATGAGGGTTTTCGTTTCATCTTGAATGTCGTTGAATGCTGGTCGACTCAATTTTCCCTGGAGTTCTTATATTGCCGGTCTAGAGCGTTCCAAAAGAGTGCAGAGAGGGATTTTCTCCCCCTGGACAATGTCCGACACCAGTTCCCCGACGCCGTGGGGATGACAGGCTTCATATGCCCAGAGCGCTATCGAATCAACGCCGTGCTCGTAATGATGGAGCATCACTACCACTATGCTATCTGCTCCTGCCCAAAAGTAATTGTACCTTAAATTGCAAATTGTACTTGCTTGTAATAATTAAACTTTCGAAAAACATGACTCTATTAATAAATACCGTGATTGATTGACATGGAAATGACTACATCTATAGATTATTTCTAGCGAGATACAGATCATTTTCTGATGCCAGAGTGCTAAAATTCAGATTTGCTTTAGACCAAAATACGCTTTTTTCCATTATCTTACAGCGACATATTTCAAACATAGATGCGATTGAAATAGTTTAGAATTTTGTCCACTAGAACGCAGAAGTATCTCTGGATCTGTCACAAATGCCACCAGTTACCGTATCTGTGTTAAAAATTCTAAGCTGAATTCCCAAGTCGTTGGGGATTTAAAGTTTAAGCACATTTAGGACAATTTGCATACTTGTTTAGAATGATGAAGCAAAATCCGTTCTATTAGTTTACCATCTTCCTAACACATTTGAATTGTCCAAAATTTATTGTTACTTGTTGAAAAACCACTACGGTCACGAATATATTAACATTAACTTAGTTTAAACTTTGAAAATTCTGACAGGTGCCCTCATAATTTTTGTTAAGCTTCTAACAATCCTTAGTTCTACTCTTTTAAGCGAATGTCATGGAGGCGAATTTATATTTCCTGGCGGTTAATATGCATTTCCACATTTCTAAGTGCCAAAGTTTGGAGGTGGTCAGTAATACTTATCTGATTTCTGGTGTTTATACGCATTTTTTGCGACTACTTCTGAGATGTATAAGCCAATATCTTCCCTATTTCACTTCCACTCACAGCACTTTAACGCCTCATCTTGGTTAAAGTATTCACCGGTGTTGAACTTCAATGTACAACAGAGGGTTCATATTGCAATAAGGTCGCCTAAGCTGATAAGAAATTTGGAATTTTTTAGAAATACAGTAAGCCATATACCATTATCACGGTGGACCTCACTACTCGTAGCTACATTTTTGCATATAATTTGCTTAGGTCCTTGGACTGACCGTCTTCACGAGTATCGCAAGCATCGGAGCATTTACCATCCGTTTCTATCTGGCTCAATCCTCATCCATGGTGGTAGTCTGCTTCGAATACGGTGACGCTGGCAAGGCACCTACCGTGGTCAATTAATCTTCGTTTCTTTCCGAGGATTTTCTTTATGTTCCTCCCAGTTTTCTCTTTCTCGATTTTCTTTTTCCCATTGCTGAGAACAGTGAAAGTAAAGTGGATTGTACTAAAAATATCATAGTCTTTATGTGCGTTGAGCTAGTGAACTCAACAGATTGTTTCAACTTATTATTTACTGCCTACTCTTTTTTTTAATGGCAGGGTATATTGCGACATATAAGTTCAATGATGCTGAGATATTTGCAAAACTTCGGACTGCAGGTGTCTGCGGTGGGGAACGAACGCGCTATTGTGATTGCTGTGGCAAAGATCGATAGAACTAACTGAGAGACAGGCGAAAAGAAGGGGCCTGCATGGTGTGGTGGTGAACGCGTTACTCCCCGGGAAGGACAATAGCGCGTTCGTTTCCCACCGCATGCACCTGCGGTCCGAAGTTTTGCAAATATCTCAACAGATTGTCTTTAACGCCAGGGAACGAATAGTACTCGTGAGAGTACTGGTGCTGGTTCAAGTCACTTGACGGTTGCCAAGTTAATGGACATTATAGTTAAAAATTACATGAGGATAAATTGAACTGACCTCCACTGATCTTCTACAAACATGGAGAACCTCGACTAGACTAGGTTCTTGTTTTTCCCGGTCCTCGTAATACGTTTTCATGTGGTGTCTTGCAATGAGACGTGGGTTGAAAGCGGCTATGTGGTTGCATTGGAATGGCAGTATATTCAGGGTTAGCCGCTCAGTTTCTGTTGCATTGAATTGACATATCTCCGTATGTACAAATAAAAAATCCGAGCCTGTGTACATAGGTGCGCTTGCCGATATGGGTATCGCGTCCTGAACGTCAGGTTAGTTAAAAGCATGGAGCTAATGGTAAGTCTCTGCGAGGTTGCCCTCAAAAAGTAGCTTAGGGGCCCGATGGGACTTTTGTGAATACGTTCAGTTCGCCTTAATATACTCTGATCAGAATGTTAAAATAGAGGTCATTGTATAGAAATCGTTATTCTATGAGGTTTATGTTCCATTTTAAGCTAATCATCAACTTCTACAACGATAGAAATATACGGATCGTTGTGGCACGTCCTCAACATCCGGAGGTTTTCCAGCATTTGGAACAAGAAGCCGAGAATCGATTCCTGCTCTTCAAGCGAGGCGAAACAGCTGCGGTTTGGACTAGTCCGTACGTTTGTTTTCTGACATTGATTGACGTTAATTTTTTTTTGCCTGTTGTACTTATATTTCCTCCCAACTCACGTGCTTCTAAATTCATTTAATTTCTATTTTCATCCACCTTTTGTTTAATACGACTACTTTTTTCCTATTTCAGAATTTGAGGAGTATCCTTAATAATATGACTGTGATTATATTCTTCCTTCACTTGAATATATCCTGTATTCCACAGACCTTCAGGATGAATTTGGGAAGTAACCTCTGTATTTCATTGTTCTAGTCCTAAGGTTGCCACATTATACGTTTAGGATTGAGCAAAAATCGTAATTTCTTATTATTTTCAAGTAAAGACACTTTAGAAAGAGGGTTACTTGTGACTGAGGTATTTGACCGTATCCAAAATTTCCTTCAAAATTTATTTATTTCTCACTGTCCGATATGTCTTGTGCATGCTAACCAACCGCTGACAAGGTTATAAAAGTTTTGAATTTGGCTGCACTGACGGATTAGGTGAGGTGCCTCGCCATTTTATTATGTCGACCATAGATTAGCCGAAACCGTCGGATCGATTTCCGTCGAACGAAGACCGAAAAGTGCATTCGTAGTAAAACTAATGATGAAGTATAATCTCGTTGAGCAAGTACAGTGTTAACTCCGCGTCTTTTTATTAATTCGCCTAGCAGTGACTGGTGAAGTAAACAGTGGATTGTGAATTGCCTCGGACAATGAGATGTGGTGGACGCAGCCGGAATGATTTTATCCAATCAGATTCCGTCCTACAACATCCAGATTCCTACATCATCACTGGAGAGTGGCGATTCTGCGGTATGTCCGCACAGTGGTATATCTTTTATAAGAAAAGATAAAAACAAAGGGATAGGAAAGGAGAGGAAAAGAAAGAAAGAAAATGAAATTCGAGAATGTCATCAGAACTCTACCAATTTTTGGGTGCCTTACCTGGTCTTCGCTTTTATCATTTTGCACATTTTATGGTCATCATAGTATGTTCGTGGTCGGGAAACTGGTGCCAAATTTGTCTGGTATCGGCTCACTCTCTCCCTCCGAGTGAAACTCTCTGGCCTGGTTGTCTTAGGACTCTAGGGAAATGGACTTGACCGACATTGAACAATGTCCATAAAGAAGAAGAAAATCCTCAAACAGCAGCCGATGCGACACGCTAATAGTTCGGAGACTTCAGTGGGGGTGATGAATGCGAAGGAACGACTCAAATGCAAGAAGTACTGGGTTCTGTGAAGTGTATGTGAAGACGGGTGATGTAAAATAAAATAACTCGAAAAACCGACTTTCTATAAACCTCGGCATAGATAGTTGATATATTTATTTATGTGATCTTATAAACTGATCTTCTTAAGCTGACGCGAGGTTGGCATAGATCTTCGTTATCGTTGTCGTTGTTTTTGATGTTATTGATCGATGGCTGACGTTTCGGAGATCAGACTTTAAAATAGACGCCATATTGAACAGAAAGGCCACTCACCGTGATGTCACGTTCGGGACTGGCCCACACGTAGTTCACGTGGAGTCGCGAGCAAAACACGCCACGTGGTCAAAATATCATTTTGAAATAGCCAGGTCACGCGTGATAGTGAGGCATTCGTCCTTCCGGTTCATCTTTAGATTTTTGAAATTTATCCAAAACGCCTCAGGAGTTTTGCGCGTTGATGTTTTTCTTCAAAATCATCGCCGTTGTGATCTTGTGCCCTATGTGCACCCAGAGGAGTGTTTAGACGCATTTTAGCTTTTCCATCTAGATGTTCTTTTATGCGGACACAAAGTGGTCTACCCGTTTCCCCAATATATTCCTCGCTGCATGCGTTACATGAGATCAAATATTATACCTAAACTCATGCAATCCCCGTCTCTCCCGTTAGTGCAGACCATACAGTTTTCTGAGCTGCACAAACGATCATAGAGATGGTTTCGAACTAACTGGCGGCGTAGGGTATTGGGTGGGATGTCAATAATCGTTACATAATTTTCAAGACCACTTTTTCTTAGGCCTTTTTTAATGGTGTGACTTACTTCATTTGATATGAAGAGTAGCTTCAAGGGGATCCTACTTTCGTCTGAAATATTATTTTGGGAAACTACCCAACGTTTTCCTCTAACCCGAGTGGCTTCTACTTCATAGCCAATGGAAATGGCAATTTTTCGTACCAGGTTTCGCGATTCTTTCCTTTCCTCTTCTCCTGTACACACATTTTTAGCCGCACGATACATATTTTTGATAAGTGCTTTTTTCATGTGTGAAGGATGAGAGGAGAGGCAGTGAACTAGAATGTTTTTACTACTTGGCTTGCGATACCATTTTGTTACATAGCCACTTACTGAGAGCTTTATTTGGATGTTTAGGAATGGAAGCCAGTTCTCGGTAGGTTTTTCTCGTGTAAATTTTATATACTCTGACTGTCGGTTTATCAATTCAAAGCACTCATCCATCTGTTCTTGTGTGGAACAGACGATGAAGCTGTCGTCTATGTATCGACTGTAGCGTAAGGGTCGGTGATCGAGAACTGGAGCTTCCACCTTAGACATGAAAGCGATGGCAAGGCTTGGTGCTAAACGCTACCCCTTCGCCAACCCTCTAATAGGTGCAAAATATTTTCCAGACCACCTAATGATTGAACAACTAAGACGCTGTTTTAAGAGAGTCATTAGTTGCGCAATCGACAAGCCGTGCATTTTTATTTTCTTTTCATGCTCTACGAGCAACTCGAGCATGGCTTGCATTGTGGAGTCATTGGACACGTTGGTATAAAGTGATGTAACATCAAATGACTCCATTGTACGCGTGCTGTTTGGTTGTGCGCGCCTTAGATGATCCAGAAATATTTTGGTGTTAGGTAGATGGGTTGGAATGAATTTTAGCAGCTGGGTTAGGATAAGGTTTAGGAACCACGTTATTCTATCCGTTGGCCCACCTATACAACTGATGATAGGTCTAACTTTATATGATGATGGGTTCGTTGACGTAATATCATCAGCTGAAGTAAGCCTACGTGTTTTAATAGGCAAGTAAAGGACAAGGAAAATCGGGTGTTCGTTTTTAAGTCGAGAAATAACTGAAGGCTCTAAACCTGCGGCCTTTGCCATGCTGACCCATTCTTGATTCAGTTTTCGGTATTGATTTCTGTGTTCCTTTTTAGAGCATGTTCGATAGAGAGAAACATCACTGAGGTGCTCCTCTGTTATCCTAATATCCAACTGACTAGGAAGAACTACAAATTCTCGGCCTTTATCACTAATAGAAAGTCTAACAGATTTTGAATTTTTGAATTGCGAAGCTCCAGTTCTCGATCGCCGACCCTTACTCTGCTGTCGATACATAGACGACTGCTTCATCGTCTGCTCCACACAAGAACAGATGGATGAGTGCTTTGAATTATTAAACCGACAGTCAGAGTATATAAAATTTACACGAGAAAAACCTACCGAGAACTGGCTTCCATTCCTAAACATCCAAATAAAGCTCTCAGTAAGTGGCTATATAACAAAATGCTATCGCAAGCCAAGTATTAAAAACATTCTAGTTCACTGCCTCTCCTCTCATCCTTCACACATGAAAAAAGCACTTATCAAAAATATGTATCGTGCGGCTAAAAATGTGTGTACAGGAGAAGAGGAAAGGAAGGAATCGCGAAACCTGGTACGAAAAATTGCCATTTCCATTGGCTATGAAGTAGATGCCACTCGGGTTAGAGGAAAACATTGGGTAGTTTCCCAAATATTTCAGACGAAAGTAGGATCCCCTTTAAGCTGCCCTTCATATCAAATGAAGTAAGTCACACCATTAAAAAGTGCTTAAGAAAAAGTGGTCTTGAAAATTATGTAACGATTATTGACATCCCACCCAATACCCTACGCCGGCAGTTAGTTCGAAACCATTTCTATGATCGTTTGTGCAGCTCAGAAAACTGTATGGTCTGCCCTAACGGGAGAGACGGGGATTGCATGAGTTTAGGTATAATATACTTGATCTCATGTAATGCATGCGGCAAGGATTATATCGGGGAATCGGGTAGACCACTTTGTGTCCGCATAAAAGACCATCTAGATGGAAAAGCTAAAATCCGTTTAAACACCCCTCTAGGCACGGATAGGGCACAAAAGCAGAACGGCGATGATTTTGAAGTGCATGTGCGGATCCCAGCGCAGGAATCAAAAACAGGAATCAACGCGCAAAACTCCTGACCCGTTTTAGATAAATTTCAAAAATCTAAAGATGAACCGGAAGGACGAATGCCTCACTATCACGCGTGACCTGGCTATTTCAAAATGATATTTTGACCACGGGGCGTGTCTTGCTCGCGACTCCACGTGAAGTACGTGTGGGCCAGTCCCGAACGTAACATTACGATGAGTGGCCTTTCTGTTCAATATGGCGTCTATATGAAAGTTTGATCTTCGTTAATACTTTAACCTTCTTTTCCACCGAATAATAAAAACATTCTAAATTAAATATGTCCAGGCTCTGAGGAAGGCGATGTCGCCGAAACGTCTGCTATCGATCAATAACATCAAAAACAAAGACAACGACAACGTAGATCTATACTAACCTCGCGTCAGCTTAAGAAGATCAGTTTATAAGATCACATAAATAAATGAAATGAAATAAAAATAACTGATGTGGTTATTATATGCATATCACAAACCTTGGAGCCTTTGACTGCTCGAGTATGCTGGATGGAAGACTACCGTCTCACCTTTAGTTAATGTGCAGTTTGTATTGTGGAGAAACCTGGAATGCTGAACAGGAACCATCCCACTCCCAGGGCTTCTTGACCAACAAGAGGATCTGCCTTGCATAGGCGGTCTCACATCATCACTGCACCGTAAAGGTTCTTTGTGGTAACGGAAGCATATCTGCCAGTTGTTTATCGTCATCATACAATAGATAGCGATTTTCCTTGTGATGCAAAAAGGATCGATAGACGAAAAGATGAATTGGAGATTGTTTTCAAGCATTCTGTTGTCGAAAGCTCTATATTTTTATGAGCACTACGGACCGACACTCGTAAGGTTGAGCAGATCAATGCAAACTTGAATGCTTCCAATATATCATAAAATACGACTCTTGAACATGGGCCATTATATCTTCTCAATCGAAAGCAGGTATGTATTCTACGGACTAGTCGATCCTGACAAAATTCTGGACCAGGTTGGTTTACGGACTGATGACGAACCAGCTATTCGTTCTTTTGCAAGGCGCTCATTATTTTCCCCACCTTCCTGATGTCTTCTTGTATGACTGATGTTTTGCATTTTATAAAAATGTGATGAGTTTTCTTCTACTATCTTTTTACCTTCATTCTTTAATATAATTAGAGAAGAAGAGTGTGAAAAACTTTATCAGCGGAATTCGCTAAAGGTTGTGCTTTAAAAAATTATTATGATATGATTTTTAGAATAGGAGCCAACTGGAGGGACATACAACATTACATAGATGGCGTGATTTTTGTAACCGCTCCAATCACTTCAATTCTAGAAAAGGTTGATTTCCTGTTTCCATAGTTTATTTTGTTGTTATTCCAATGCTTATGTTTCAGACGGTTCCCGTCAAATCTCAAGTTCCGGCATCTGTGTCTCTTGGAAACACAACCCAGTACCAAGTCCAACTTGTTGACCTGAAGAGCACGCTCAGTTACATGCTGTTCAAGGTATTTAAACTTAATGAAAAGTATTTTGTTCAAACAACTTTTTGGTGCTTAGGAAATTGCTCGTCGTGAAATTATTAATGGAGAGAATTTGGTGACGCTGAAACAGTGGATGAGCACGCTTTCGAAGGCTAGTTCTAATCCTTATTGTTGCTATTGTTCTTTTTTGTGATAACACTTTTTTTAGTATACACCTGGTACCACCCCAATGCGGAGACTTCTATACAGACTTAATGAATGGCTTCAACGAGTTGACGGAAAGCTAGCAGTAGACGACTGGAATGGAAAGCTAGAAGAGATTCAAGTAAGTGTTTCGTTTTTCTTTTGATCATTTTTTTAAACACACTGTGCGCAGTGTGCTTAGATTTCCGCCGTCCTATATTGTTCTGTTCGGTGGATTTTCTTCAGGCTACTGCCTATTCCATTTTTCGTCACAAATTCTTTCCTATAGTTTACATATTCAATCGACAGATTGCCTATTAGATTTCATGCCACGTGTATTGCGAGAAAAGTTACATTCTCGACTTAATAACTTATAAAACGTTTTTCGAAGGGTTTCTTCGTCAGGTGACGAAACTGTTTTTAGCGAGGAGGCAACCAATATAGGATATGGTGTAGGAGAGTGTTTCTAATGAGGGAGTGGTAAGTTATTCCATTGCGAAAATACGGAGTCCGAGCTTCCTTTTACTACTCCCCACAGTGTACTGTTATACGTCTACTACCGTGTGTCCTTGTGAACACTGTACGTTTTCAACGCCATCGTGCTGAAGCATAGTTAGATAAGAAAAAACATGTAAATACGCCGATTTTCACCTAACATCTATGGCAAAACTGGTTGCCAAAGCTTGACAGCGTCGTTATTGAACTGGTTGTGAGCGATTTCCGTCGTACGTAAAAGTCAGGAATATTCCAAAAACACGAAAACGTACATAGAAAAGCATGGAGTGTTTGTAGAATATTCGAAAAATATGGCATTAAGTGGAAAGACCGAATTACGGAGCGGAAAGGCGAAAATGATATGGAGGAGAAGACCGAACTGACCATAGGCGTTGAGTTCAATACATACACTGTGCGGCGATAAATTAGGCGTGGATTGCCATTTCTGCATTATGCAGATGGTCAATGAATTTTAATCAGAAGTAGAAGACGCAAATATATTTCAAGTATGAAGGCCTCGTATATTTCATACGATTATTTTTACGTGGAGTTGCATGTGACATCATGTAAAAAGATAGCCTAGTTTACAAGGAGAATAGCTCTGTCGTTTACGAGGTTCGAGGAGCTTTTCTTTAGGCCGGTACATGCTACAAAGAATTACGGCTGTTCGAAAGTATATTGAGCAAGAATCTCGAATTTTCAGCTTGATCTTGGAAATCCGCTCTCTAAAAAAATACAGTGGCTAGCTTGTGCTGGCTCAAAGCCCAACCTTCGAGGCTACACATGTGGGTTATGGACGCTGGCCCATGTTATTTCCGTCGAAGCCTACAAAATTGAGGCAAATAGTGAGTTCCTAGAGTCGCATTGTTGTTACTCCATTCACATAGAAAACTAAGAAAGAGTATACCATTTTCTTCGTTCTCTTCCAAAAAATTTTTTTTGCACATTTATGTCGAGTTTTCAGATCCTAGCTTTAATCCGCTCAGTGAAGTGATGGAACCTTTTCACAAATTTATTTCCCACTTCTTAAGTTG
This sequence comes from Angiostrongylus costaricensis, assembly GCA_900624975.1. Lineage (NCBI taxonomy): Eukaryota > Metazoa > Nematoda > Chromadorea > Rhabditida > Metastrongylidae > Angiostrongylus > Angiostrongylus costaricensis. The sequence goes on along the minus strand of UYYA01004138.1, from coordinate 5,190 downwards.
TGGCGAATGTGCCAAGAATTTCGATAAGGAAGCTGAAAAACACAAGCTGGCGGAAGTTTCCACTCGAGGTCTGCAATAATTCTATTTCACCTTGTAGTTTTTTTTTCTTTTTCATAATCAAATATCTCAGATGAAATGGTGATGTGGTTTTGGCGGGTTCATAACTTTGTAAATAAGCGTCTGTCTGGAGCACTCAGCGATGATCCGTTGTTCCCTAAGCGACAGTTTCCTCCACCCGTAAGTCTTATTTCCGAGCCTTCTATTGCTTTTTATGAGCGATTTTCTGTTTTTTTTTTACTTTTTGACACTGTTAGAAACAATGTTTTTGGAAATCTTCTTCATTATAAGGTTCTCTGTGCGCAATGCTACGACGTCAGTGGTGCATTTGACGAGACTCAAGTTTTGTACTTTCTACGAACATACTATGGAAATATCCGACAAGACTCAAGCCTGGTAATTATCCAGCTCATTTGGATTGTTTAACCGTTAAGGCCTTTAGAACATATGTTTATTCGGAGTCAAATAATGAAGAAAAATGTACACTAAATAGTATGTGAACGACAGTGTTATCCTCTTCACTTAAAAACATATTTTTCATTTACCAGGTTGCTCCAGAATACAAAATTAACGAATATCAAGGCGGAAATCTTCGAGCCACCGGTCTCCGGCACTTGAATCCGAAGTTCGCCGTGCATACTGATAAGGTACGATTCGTACTTTTTGCTCTTATACTGAAGAAAGTGGGCAATGGGATACCTAAACGTTGCTGTTAAAAGTCGAGTATTACATAATTAGAGACGTCACATGGAATCTTGTAGTGACACATCTTAATGAGATTGAGAAGGCAAACCAACCAATTTTGTCATTTGTGAAATATAACCATAATGACGCTGAGACATTTGCAAAACCCTAAATCTCAGGTGTCTGTGGTGATCATCGAACCCGATATCACCCTTTCCATGGGCTAACGTAAGGAATAATAGGCAGTAAATAAAAAGTGATTACATAGTCATTTATGATACAGCTTCAGATTAACTGGGATCAGTGCCGATTTGCGCTCCCCAGATCCATCGCGTTGATGGATGATTTCTGGTAGCCCCAATAAAACACGGCTGAGAGAAAGGTGAAACGAAGGGTCTGCATGGTGTAATGGTGAACACGTTGGTCCCCGGAAACGGCAATAGCGAAATTTTGCAAATATCTCAGCATCTTAACCTTTTTTATTTACTGCCTATTCCTTTTTTTAAACAGCAGGGTATTTTGCAAACATAACTTCTATGCTGCTGAGATATTTGCAAAACTCCGGACCGCAGGTGTCTGCGGTGGGAATGAACGCGCTGTTGTCCTTTCCAGGGAGTAACGCGTTCACCACCACACCACGCGGGTCCTTCGTTTCGCCTGTCTCTCATCTAGTTCTATCGATCTTTTGCCATCAGCAATCACCTGTCAACGGGAAGGCGTTACTTCCTGGAAAGGACAATAGCGCGTTCGTTCCCCATCGCAGACACTTGCGGTCCGGTGTTTTGCAAATATCTCAGCATTATAGTAGTTATATCTCAGCATCATTGTGGTTATGTTTCACGTCACACCTTGCCATAAAAAAAGAATAGGCAGTAAATAAAAAGTTATTACTTTGTCATTTGTTTCTACGCAATAAATTATACAACAGATGAACAAACTGGAAGAAGCGGAGGAGCGACTACGGAAAGAACTGGATGCGAGTCCTCGGAGAGATTGGAGAGATATAGAAGGTCATCATTTGTTCTGACTTCATCTAATATCTGTATGCACAGTTTCATTCATTGATGCCATTGATTCATTTTTCCAGAATCTCTCACGTACAAAGGTAGAACTCAACTTTACCTTATTTGGTTATCGATAATCGGGCTTGTGATCGTGTTCGCCTACTGGAAATATCGAAGGAATCGATCCAAATTCTGGAAGACGTTCTACTACCATAGCGACTTTAAAATGTGAATTTTGTCTTCTCTTCTGTTCCTTCTGTTTATATTTCGTTGTTAATATTTGACAAACATTGCGGAGATTTCGGTCTGCTTTCAATTACACGAAACTACCGGTGTTACCAAGCAGCCGTCAAGTGAGTTCCGTTCGGTAATGTTTGTCAAACTTAGGATTATCGTAGATCTGTTCAGCTATTGCCTAGACCTTGCCAAATTGGCTTCTCTATGATTCCAAATGGTTCTCTTTTATGCTATCCGTGTGAAAGCCAATTTGGCTTAGTCCGAATTTGTCTTTTGTCGGTCCATAACTGCTCCAAATCCAGATTTAGGAGATCAATGTGCTTAGCTTTTCGGTCATTCTGTTTTTTATCAATTGGGTTTTATTCTTGACGAAGTACTTCTTGGCACTTACTCTAAATTAACTATTTTTATCATGCATACTGTTGTTTTCTACCAGCACATTTCCCCATTAACTTCTGTTCCTCTTTGGGTGCTCATATGTGATATTTAAAGAATTTGTGATCACATAGTAGTTTCTTTATAATTTCTGTCCCGTGTAGTACGTCCGCTGAAATATTTTTTCATCAAAAACGAAAGTGTTGTTTCTTTGTTCATATACTTATTTGTACTGTCCACAATGAATGTTTGAGCTCTTTCTGGTCATTCTTCTTAGAATATGTAGAGATCTTTCCTTATCCCTTAAGTCCTTATTGCAGGGAAAGTTTTAATGGTCCCGAACAATTGGATATATTTGTGACATTTCAATAGTTTTCCTTGTTTAGGTTCCCGTGGTCATCATCGTCATCGTCGAGGAAATACGCTGTTTAACTTAGGTGAACGTTAACGAGTGGTATTTTCCTGTCTGTTTGTAGAGCACTTTTTTCATTATTCTTCTGTATTATATAATTTCCTTTCGATATCATCTATGTTAGTTGGGTTGCGGAAGAAATGGTAAGCTGGGTTCTTTTTTCATATTTTTCGTGCCTTTTATTCCTTTTTTTTTCGTTATAATAGATGTTGTAGCTTTACATTTGTTCATTTTCACGTTGTTACAAGATTTTAACAACTTAATATTTGTTTTTAGCCTCACTGTTCCATTGTTTTTATTGGTTTATTAAGGTTTATGGCAAAATTTATTCGGAGGTTTTTCACGCTTGCTTTGAATGACATTTCAAATCAAGTAAGACTTTGAATGTTCTTAGAATATTTGGCTTCTCAACGCTATTTTTAGGAGGGATGGAGTTTTTTTTTTGAATCATTATGCAAGTATTGATTTTAAATATGTGATAGGATTCTGGTCTTCGATATTCAGATCAACTAAACAAGTTCAGTTTAGTATGCTGTACCTGTGAAGTCCATAACTGGTTATGTGTTGTCAAAATACTTCGCTAATAAAACGGACTTTCTTAACAAAGCGACTGTCGAAAGGCTTAATTTAAAAGCAGGTATGGTTCATATCAGAGTGCAATATTCGGCCTCATTTGCAATAATGAGCGTAGTTTACTATAAGAAAACTAGTTCACTAAGTAGAAACTGTCCCGCATGGAAAAAGGAAGTGATGAAAATCTACTAGATGTCGTACCATAGTAATCACTTAGTTGGATACTGGGATGGGTCGTGTAAACTCGTTGTGCGCGTCCCAGCATAAGTTCCACTTCCCAGAGATATGTTGGTTTAACCACTGTGGTTCTCTGGACTCCCGAGGTCAGCCTAGCCAAAGCGTTTCTCATGTCATCACCACCCAAGCAGTAGTAACCATTTTACATCAGAGGGATATTTGGCACCATGCGACTAGTTTGATATCAGGACAGTGGTGATTCCCGGTGTTGATTTACTGTTGGTTGGGCTTCCAGATGGAAATGTCGGACTCTTTCTCAGCTTGGTTGGTCATGTTAGGAGGATTAACTTATGCTGCACGGCACAAACCGACGCCCATGAACACCTTCCAGCCGCGATGATGCAGTAAACCGTTGAGAAAACTGTAAAAATTAGTTGAAGAGTTTGTGTAACCTAAGGAAAGAAAACTTGCATATGTGATATCTCCACCATGTGATGACGAATTAACACGCACATCCAAGGGAAGGGATCCGATGCTCCGACCTGCGTCAACGATCAAAAATCAAAGGTGCCGTTCTTTACGTCAAACAGTTGAAGATAAGGTGGGCCGGACACGTAATGCGTATGAATGACAACCAATGGACAAGAGCCGTTAGTGACTGGATTCCTGGGATGTCAAACATACTGCAGGAAGACCACCGACCCGATGGTCAGAGTTCTTCACGAAAAGCCTAGAAGAAAGATGTGATGCTTGACGAATCCCTAGAGCGAGCAGAACCCACTGGGCTACTCTTGCACGCGACAGGGAAAAATGGAAGATTTACTGGCACCCGCTTGAGTCACTCGACGATCAACGGGACTACAGGTGTTACAGGTGATCCAGCGTTTCAGAACATGCGCAGCAAAAGGTTGTGTGAATTCAGAGGTTTGCAGAATATGCTATCAAGACACTGAAAACGGTAATTTTTGCTTCATTAAACACAAATACTCCTTTGTCTTCAATAAACGGGTTAAACCACAACTCATGCTATAGACATGTACTCGCGCCGTTTTCGGTGTTGCCTTTGCAACCGCGCCAAATTCTGTGTGTCGATCATGTGGAACCACTATCCTTGCCGCCTGCTGTGTGCATTAAACTCAACGTATGTGGTCAGATGTCCATGTTTTTGAAACATTAATTCTTATATGTGGTAGGAAGAATTCTATGCATTATTCAACTACCGTAATATCGAGTGTTGGTTGTTGGTTTTGCAACATATATTCAGGGCCGTCCCAGATCAATCCCGCTGGAGGGTGATTGCTGTGGCAAAGATCGATAGAAATAGCTGAGAGATAGGCGAAACGAAGGACCCGCATGGTGTGGTGGTGAACGCGTTACTCCCCGGGAAGGATAATAACGCGTTCGTTCCCCACCATAGACACCTGCGGTCCAGAGTTTTGCAAATATCTCAGCAACGTTGTCGTTACGTTCAGTATAACTCGAAAGACCGACTTTCTATGAACCTCGGCATAAATAGTTGATATATTTATTTATGAGATCTTATAAACTGATCTTCTTAAACTGACGCGAGGTTGGTACAGATCTTCGTTGTCGTTGTCGTTGTCGTTGTTTTTGATGTTATTGATCGATGGCTGACGTTTCGGCGACTTCGCCTTCCTCAGAGTCTGGACG